>JAUCBJ010004204.1:0-21647 GCA_032718475.1 Nemertoderma westbladi
GGCTCTTACTTCGGATGCGATTGATTGTAAACTTGCGCTGCCATTGAGATGGTTACATAGTAGATCGGGGGAATATTGTGTGTATGAGCGGCGGTAGCGTGTACAGTGTTTGTTTGGATTTACATTTATTGCCCGCTTCCGCATAACATAAACCATATAGTGGTCGCTGAGTCCGATCTATTTCTTCAATGTTCGGCAGGATGCTTCTCACATTGAGATGGGCTATATGGATAGACTGGCGTTTTAAAGATATGCAGCCATGGGTGAACTCTGGTGGCGTTGTTGGCGTAGGATCGTGGTAGCCAATCTACACACTGTGAAAGATCACTGTGGTCAATGGTCGTCGACTGTAAGGAATGGTGTGAGGTGTGTGGGTAGTGGGTGTAGAGTCGATTCAATGGAAATACTGTAGTTGAGTTTGATTGGGTTGCAACTGGTGATGAGACTGTAGTCTGGGGGGTTAAGGAAGTTGATTTGTAGCCGGGGGATGGGCCCCAACTGGCCGGCATTTCGCGGACAGCTCCCCTGTATATAACCCATTGTTTGTCGGGGAAGATGGATTCGGCTGTACGTTTGTCTGTCTCAAGTCTTACGCAGTTCCTACTCGGCTGGGGTATAGTCGGGGGATATAAATACTTTGCCGAAGCGGCGACTAGATCGCAGATTCCGAGCTTTCTTGAGAAGTTGGTTTTGTTGCTCAGATGTGAGAGTCACAACAAGATTTTGGGAGTTGTCGGGTCCCAGTTTCCCCACTTGCTTCGTTGTTATTTGTGTCGGGTCAATATCGACATCCAGTTCGTTTGCAATCTCTTTTGATAGTAGAGAATCTTCGAAATTGTTTGACTTCGGTTGAGTTCCGCGGATCACAATGTACAATGTGGTTGCTTCTAGTGTTGGTCTTTTTGTAAATTCCAAGAAGACCAAAATCATGACAGTGAACCTAGACAGCCCTCAAGAAATGTCTGTTCATTAGTGCATAAGCTACCCAAGGCTTTGCTTTCCTAACTTCTATGTCCTTTTTGCTACTCTCTATACATGATCCAAGGTACTGGAAGTCGTCGACCTTCCTTAGTTGATTATTATCAATGGTTGTCAAGTTTCCATCAACATTAAAGGTCATGAATTCGGTCTTGGTAGCATTTATATGCAATCCAACCTCCTTAGCAGCCCCTTCCACTTTATTTAGTAGAAGCTGTGCATCTGCTAGCGTATTAGACAGCAGGGCGATGTGATCCGCAAAGTCGGTGTCTGTAACTGTAGTTGGCGGATATCTACTACTTCTGCGTTCTTGAAGTGTGAATCCCAGATCTTCAACGTTTGTGGCCGTCCTCATTGCGTAATCCAGCACAATTACAAATAGTAATGGTGCTAATGTGTCACCTTGCAGTACGCCAGCCAGGATTGAGAAAAACTCAGTTTCACCATCTGGTGAGAGTACCTGCGCTTCTGTGTCACAATATAACAATCCAATGCCAGCAACAATTACTTCTGGTATTCCATAAGCTCTTAGGATTTCAAGCATTTTACCTCTATGGATGGAGTCGAATGCCTTCTTGAAGTCCACAAAAGTCATGACTGCGGGGAGATTCTTTGACTTAATTCCTTCAATCAGTCTCCGTAGTGCAAGTATCTGAGCTGTTGATCTACTTGGTCGAAATCCGTTTTGGCTCTTATGCAGTAGTTTCTCTATGTGAGGCCTAATCCTATATAGAATCATTTTATTGTATAATTTGGCAGCTACCACAAGCAGAGAGATCCCACGATAGTTTGTTGGTATGCCGAGGTCTCCTTTCTTGGGGAGAGGCTTTAGTTGACCTTTAGTCCAATTTGGTGGTGGCTTTTCCCCTTTTAACATCCGGTTGCAAACATTCAATAATGGCCTGTTTAGCACTCCTGTTTTCCATGGAGGCCTACTTATTTTTATGAGAAAATGGTTTTACCGAGCTGTATGACTATCACAGCCGTACTACAATTAATACACCTGCTATCCGCCAAGTGTAAGTATGCGGGATATTAATTAATGGGAGTGATTTTTTATGTCCTTTTATTTGACTTTTTTTGTCCTTTTTTTTACGAATTGTGCATAATGACTTTTGTTGTCCTTTTAATGACTTTTGTTGTCCTTTTTATGTATGTATTTCTTCAAACTGTCAGACTGCTGATTTCTGGACTGTCAGACAGTTGATTTCACTATGCCTGTGCCAAAACATTCCATGATTCCATGATTTATAGACTATGAGATAGATTTCCATATGCGCCTGTGGTAAAAAGACTCTATATTTAATAGTTTGTGGTTGTTGTCGATAATCGATTACCACATGACGTAGCAAAACACTCATTTTATAGCCAAAAACAATTACCAATTGATGGAAAGGAGCAGGTTAAGGCCGAGTTTTCTAACCAAAACAATAAACAGTCACTTTACCAAATCAGGGAAAGGAGCAGGTTACAGAGACGGGATTTTCTAACCAAAACAATAAACGATCATTTAACTAATTGAGGGAAAGGAGCAGGTTACAGAGACGGGATTTTCTAACCAAAACAATAAACGATAACATTACCAATTGAGAGAAAGGAGCAGGTTACAGAGGCGGGATTTTCTAACCAAAACAATAAACGATAACATTACCAATTGAGGGAAAGGAGCAGGTTACAGAGGCGGGATTTCCTAACCAAAACAATAAACGATCACTTAAACTAATTGAGGGAAAGGAGCAGGTTACAGAGGCGGGATTTTCTAACCAAAACAATAAACAGTCACTTTACCAAATCAGGGAAAGGAGCAGGTTACAGAGACGGGATTTTCTAACCAAAACAATAAACGATCATTTAACTAATTGAGGGAAAGGAGCAGGTTACAGAGACGGGATTTTCTAACCAAAACAATAAACGATCATTTAACTAATTGAGGGAAAGGGGCAGGTTACAGAGGCGGGCCTTCTGTGCTGTTGGAAGTAGTGGAGCCGCTATCCGTAACACTACTCAGACAGTAGTCATGATCCATTATTGATTATAAAACTAATACAGTAAGGCCTAAATTATGTGAAAGGTATATCCACATTTTCCACAATCCTGCAATCCAGTTTCGCCTATCAATTATTTAAAATTTATTAGCACAACCGGTAGGCCTACCATTACCGTATTTAAATGGTAGGCTACACAGTAGGCCTATAGCAGTACCAGTGCCGGTACCGGTACTAAAATACAGAAATACCTGCTTTATACCTACATCTGTACATACAATACAGCAAAATAGTGCTATATATATACTAACCGGTACTGATAGCCTGAGAGAACAGCAGTAGAGAAACCGGTAGCATGGAACCTAACATTAGACTTTTGGATGACATAAAAAATCAAAAAAAATTGACAAAAAAAGGATAAAAATGGACAATAAAAATTATTGCGTTTAATATGTAGGGTTAGGCATATCTATAGCTGTAGCTGTAGTTGATGTGCTCGTATTGATTGATATACCAGTCGGAGATAATATGAATTATTTGGGATACAAGATATATATAAACACTAATATAAAACTATATTATCGCAATAACTTACTACCATTGCTAGTAAATCAATTTAAAGGAAAGCGCTACCAATCACAATCACATAATAATATTAAAAGCAGGCGCAGTTCCTATTGGTTCCCGGTTGGTCTGGGTTTAGTTGGAGTAACCATTGGTTGCACAGGTTTATTAACCAACCAATCAAATGGAAGAACAGTCAACGCTGATGGTACAGAATTCCTCCAATCGCCTAAATGCCAAAAGGCGAATAACCAAACCAAGGATATACTACTTCGTAAACAACTGGAGAGTCTTTCCCCTGGTATTGCTGCCACAGTGTCTGTGGATGGTGAAACCGTCATGGAAACTGGAATCGGTTTCGCGGACGTTGAGAACAAAGTTCTTATGAATTCTGAGTCTGTAATGCGAATAGCGAGTATATCGAAGTCATTGACCTCATTAGCGGTCGCTAAGTTAGTGGAGGAAGGTAAACTAGACCTGGACGTGCCTGTAAGCGTGTACCTTCCGGAATACCCCCAGCCAATGTTGGATGGAAAGCCGGTTGACTTTACCATGAGACAGTTAATGAGTCATACTTCCGGTATAAGGCATTACGAGAAGGATATTGAAACGGCGAGAGCATTAATCGATCTGGCAAAACACCCTGAGAGAAAGCCGTCAGAAAAAGAAAAGATAGGCCAACCCGAAATGGAATACCCGGAATATTTTATACGGGACCATTATGACAGTGTCACCGAGTCTTTGCCTTTGGAGTTGGTAAAGGATGACCCTTTAGTCTACCAACCTGGTTCTGAGTTCTATTATTCTACCCATGGGTACATTGTTGTTAGCGCAGTGGTCGAAGCTATTAGCGGGAAACCCTTTGTCTCTTGTATGGACGAGGTTATTAAGCAGTACAATCTTGGTTCAACCGAAATCGAATCGAACGATAAGTTAATAATGAACAGAGTTCGTCAATATCAGTTGAGTAAATCCAATAAGCTGGTCAACTCGCCGTATACAGACTTATCATACAAGTATGCTGGGGGTGGTTTCGTTTCTACAACAACAGATATGGTTCGGTTGGGTAACGATTTGCTTTCAATGTGGCAGACTTCAGACAAAGTGGGGCCAATAAAGAGGGAGACTTTGTCGCGTCTGTGGTCATGTGCACCCGGGACCAGAAATGCAAAGAGGAAGGAGCTTTGTTACGGATTGGGGTGGAGCATCATATCTGATGAGCTGGCCTCGAGTAAATGTGCTGAGGGGGCGTCTGCAGCCACGTCATGTTGGGACCCATATGAGGGGGCATTGGAAGTTGGCTCCCCAGGCTTTCCCCACCATGGTGATTTAAAATCCCCTGGTAGAAAGCTGATGTTCTTTCATTCCGGCGCTGCCGTTGGCGCCTCTAGTATTCTACTCATCAACCCAACATCATCGACCACAAAACGGAAAGACTTTAATAAACCTAGTGGGGTTGTTGTATCAATATTCGTTAATATCACCGATGTCTCATTGAGGGATACAGCATATTCCATAGCTAAACTTTATTTTTAAATATACTAGGCCTACAGTATATATGTCCTGCCACTGTGGTTGCAGTAAGAGTATGAAATATTTTATGGTGAATTTGTAAAATATTATTTAGATTATATAATATACCTTTAGTTTTGTATGTATCTGAAATTTCTTTTTAGCAAATCAAATAATTAAAAAGCCTATTAATATTGAATGATATTTTGAGCCATCTACACTACAACCACTGCAATAATTGACCTGTTGTATTGCAGCTTCGCATTAAGATTGCTATGCCTAACAACAGACTGAGTTGTGCGGCCACCATGCAATTACTTCCGCATCTTCAAGGACATTGGATAATGGGAGTCAAAATGTCGTCGTTTTCTATTATTAATTTGGCTGATTTTATGTATAAAACAGCACCGCCCTTCCACTTTTCATTTTTGAGTTACAGCTATTTAAATATTCCACTAACTAAATAAAATTATTAGTTAATATAATAACTATATTTAACGATAAAAATATATCATTAGTTCATAACTATTTTCTAATTATCACTTCAGAAATGGAAATTTTTTGACCTTATAACGTGTGTTAATTATATATTTTACCAATTATTTTGCCCATCCCATGCCTCCCCCCTCCCCCTTAGGTATTCGAAGGTTATAACGTTAATAATAATAATAATAACAAAAAATAATGCGTTAATAAAACGTTAATAATAATAACAATAATCCAATGTATCAGAAGGTATCTACATGACTTCTGATCATCGTACTTCAAGTCATCGTACTCCGAACACTAGAAGCAGCCGTTGGGCTCAATGTAGTGTTTCTGAGAGTACTCCAAAGTCATCAGCAAAGTCTAGATCAGTTAGTGGCTTGCCTACCACCCCATCTCATCGTACTTGTAGTCAACAACAATTATTAATAAGAATGATGCAAGTGCGTCACCCAGAAGGACTCCATATAACACTTCAAATGGTTCTGTTGTCACCGTCAACAGTAGACACAAATGTTGTCGAACCATCGTATACTGATCTGATTGCTGCAATAATTTCATCAGGAATCCCATATAATGAAAGTATGCTGAACATACGTGAGCGAGAGACTGAATCAAAGGCCTTGAAGAAGTCAACAAAGATAACAGCCAGATGCCTGTCTTTCTTTTTTGATAACTCTTCAATTATCCTTCGAAGTGTCAAAATGGGCTCCATGATCCCATGACCTTTACGGAACCCATTCTAATTACCACGTGGCAGTCTATCAATGGGATCTCTGATGCGATTTAATAGAATTCTATTGTATAGCTTTTCATCAATGATATTTCAAGAAAAGATCCATAGAGTGTTAGGTTGCCCTTCTTGGGAACTGGCACAAACTTATTTGTATTCATTTCTTGTGGGACACTCCTTTCCTTCAGCAAATTAATCTGTATAACTACTTCGGCCTACGGCCTCAGTAGTTATACAGATTAATTTGCTTCTGGTATTATATCCGTATATTCCGTTCTCGAACAGACAATAATTATAGTACAGTATATTGTAAGGGATCGAACTTGTTATTTATTTGAACCAACACAGTACGCTTGATTAGCGGGTAAAAATATATTCTAGAATTCTAGTATCTATTACATGTAGTAGATACAAAACCGCCCCCACAACCATAACATATTGAAATAACGTAACAGCACCATAATACCGTCCCATAACCTTATATTTAATTCATAGTGTGAGGGTTTTGTATTTTAATTAAAATAAAGAAATGTTCTAATTCAACAGTGACGTATAAATGTTTCGACAAACTGTTTGGTTATTTTTTTAGGAAGAGTTCAGTTATCATCCATCTCCTTCAATATGACTTTAACAGCTGGTTTTATATATTTCTTTAATGTCCTACCAAGTGATCCAAAAAGGAAACGTTTATCCATCTGACCGTCCGACATTTCTTTATCTCCATCGCCTGTTCTTCTCTCTACCATCTCGGAACGGCCCCGTTGTTGCATCTCATGATCGCTGTCCCTGTTTATCAACTGCATATCGGAGGAATGGAAGTCGTCTGGTCGAGCTAAAGCAACTGTTAATGGAAAATAGTCAATAATGAGGTTAGTTATGAGGTTATTGAGGTTAGTACTTAATAATATCTGCCTGATACACAGATGGCCGTAAACTGTTAAAACAAGTGATGGTTTTATATATTTGTTACAATTATTACAAATAGTTAGCATAAATTAGTACTGGAAGCTATACCAAATGTATAATCAAGTATTGCAATGTACTGTAATGGGATATGCTACTATTGAACTGTTTCTTTCAAAATAATAAATGTACATACAGTAATTCAGTACAAGGCGTTTCTTAAAACCAATTTTGAAACAAATGAAAGCTTTAGCTTTTATTAGTGCTAGCAGTAATGGATATTTTTTTACTGCAGTACAGTACCAAATAATTAGGTAGTACTGTACTGCTGTATTTTTAGAGGGATTTTAATTTTTCATCTAGAGGTTTTTTTTAACTTGTACATATTTGGACCCTTTAGAGAACCTAAATAAGTCGCAGCAATTTATTGCTGGATATGCTGTCTTGCTTTAACAGATACAGTAGCATCAGCAGGTTTCACCTTTCATGATCACTGTACCGTATATTTACTACAGTATATTTGAGAGTTTATAAAATGGTCTTTCTTCATGGCTGATAGGCAATTAAGTATGTTCTAGTAACGATAACGAAATTACTTAATGTCACAATGGTCTGGGTGCCTCCAAAAATAAAATAGAGCAGTTCTTTAAGATAAAGTGAGAGGAAAGTCCAAATAACCAATTATGTGTGGGGGGTGTCCATAATAAACTGAATTCCCTAGCCCTACTTACCTTCCGTAATAAACTGAAGGCACTCTAGGCCTACTTACCTTCCATAATAAACAGAATTCCCTAGCCCTACTTTCCGTCCGTAATAAACTGAAGGCACTCTAGGCCTACTTACCGTCCGTAATAAACTGAATTCCCTAGCCCTACTTACCGTCCGTAATAAACTGAAGGCACTCTAGGCCTACTTACCGTCCATAATAAACTGAATTCCCTAGCCTTTACTTACCGTCCGTAATAAACTGATCTCACTCTAGGCCTACTTACCGTCCATAATAAACAGAATTCCCTAGCCCTACTGTACTTACCGTCCATAATAAACTGAAGGCACTCTAGGCCTACTTACCGTCCATAATAAACTGAAGGCACTCTAGGCCTACTTACCGTCCATAATAAACTGAATTCCCTAGCCCTACTTACCGTCCGTAATAAACTGAAGGCACTTTAGGCCTACTTACCTTCCATAATAAACTGAAGGCACCCTAGGCCTACTTACCGTCCATAATAAACTGAAGGCACTAGGCCTACTTACCGTCCATAATAAACTGAAGGCACTCTAGGCCTACTTACCGTCCATAATAAACTGAAGGCACTAGGCATACTTACCGTCCATAATAAACTGAAGGCACTAGGCCTACTTACCGTCCATAATAAACTGAACGTTCTAGGCCTACTTACCGTCCATAATAAACTAAAGGCACCCTAGGCCTACTTACCGTCCATAATAAACTGAAGGCACTCTAGGCCTACTTACCGTCCATAATAAACTGAAGGCACTCTAGGCCTACTTACCGTCCGTAATAAACTGAAGGCACTCTAGGCCTACTTACCGTCCATAATAAACTGAAGGCACCCTAGGCCTACTTACCGTCCATAATAAACTGAAGGCACTAGGCCTACTTACCGTCCATAATAAACTGAAGGCACTCTAGGCCTACTTACCGTCCATAATAAACTGAAGACACTAGGCATACTTACCGTCCATAATAAACTGAAGGCACTAGGCCTACTTACCGTCCATAATAAACTGAACGTTCTAGGCCTACTTACCGTCCATAATAAACTGAAGGCACTCTAGGCCTACTTATCGTCCATAATAAACTGATCTCACTCTAGGCCTACAGTACTTGCCGTCCATAATAAACTGAATTCCCTAGTCCTACTTACCGTCCATAATAAACTGAATTCTCTTCCCTAGCCCTACTTACCGTCCGTAATAAACTGAAGGCACTCTAGGCCTACTTACCGTCCATAATAAACTGATAGGCACTCTAGGCCTACTTACCGTCCATAATAAACTGAAGGCACTAGGCCTACTTACCGTCCATAATAAACTGAAGGCACTCTAGGCCTACTTACCGTCCATAATAAACTGAAGGCACTAGGCATATACTTACCGTCCATAATAAACTGAAGGCACTAGGCATACTTTCCGTCCATAATAAACTGAAGGCACTCTAGGCCTACTTACCGTCCATAATAAACTGAAGGCACTCTAGGCCTACTTACCGTCCATAATAAACTGAAGGCACTCTAGGCCTACTTACCGTCCATAATAAACTGATCTCACTCTAGGCCTACAGTACTTTACCGTCCATAATAAACTGAAGGCACTCTAGGCCTACTTACCGTCCATAATAAACTGAAGGCACTCTAGGCCTACTTACCGTCCATAATAAACTGAACGTTCTAGGCCTACTTACCGTCCATAATAAACTGAAGGCACTCTAGGCCTACTTACCGTCCATAATAAACTGATCTCACTCTAGGCCTACAGTACTTGCCGTCCATAATAAACTGAAGGCACTAGGCCTACTTACCGTCCATAATAAACTGAAGGCACTCTAGGCCTACTTACCGTCCATAATAAACTGATCTCACTCTAGGCCTACAGTACTTTCCGTCCATAATAAACTGAAGGCACTAGGCCTACTTAAAGCCTATAATAAACTGAAGGCACTCTACTGCAGGCCTACTTACCGTCCATAATAAACTGAAGGCACTCTAGGCCTACTTACCGTCCATAATAAACTGAAGGCACTCTAGGCCTACTTACCGTCCATAATACACTGAAGGCACTCTAGGCCTACTTACCGTCCATAATAAACTGATCTCACTCGAGGCCTACAGTACTTACCGTCCATAATAAACTGAAGGCACTCTAGGCCTACTTACCGTCCATAATAAACTGAAGGCACTCTAGGCCTACTTAACGTCCATAATAAACTGAAGGCACTCTAGGCCTACTTACCGTCCATAATAAACTAATCTCACTCTAGGCCTACAGTACTTGCCGTCCATA
Organism: Nemertoderma westbladi; assembly: GCA_032718475.1. Taxonomy (NCBI): domain Eukaryota; kingdom Metazoa; phylum Xenacoelomorpha; order Nemertodermatida; family Nemertodermatidae; genus Nemertoderma; species Nemertoderma westbladi. The sequence continues at coordinate 10,189 of JAUCBJ010004204.1, forward strand.
ATAAACTGAAGGCACTAGGCCTACTTACCGTCCATAATAAACTGAAGGCACTCTAGGCCTACTTACCGTCCATAATTAACTGATCTCACTCTAGGCCTACAGTACTTGCCGTCCATAATAAACTGAAGGCACTAGGCCTACTTACCGTCCATAATAAACTGAAGGCACTCTAGGCCTACTTACCGTCCATAATAAACTGAAGGCACTCTAGGCCTACTTACCGTCCATAATAAACTGAAGGCACTCTAGGCCTACTTACCATCCATAATAAACTCATCTCATTCTAGGCCTACAGTACTTGCCGTCCATAATAAACTGAAGCCACTAGGCCTACTTAACGCCTATAATAAACTGAAGGCACTCTACTGTAGGCCTACTTACCGTCCATAATAAACTGAAGGCACTCTAGGCCTACTTGCCGTCCACCATAATAAACTGAAGTCAATAAGGCACTATACCTACTTACCTGCAATTTCAGCTAAAAGTACAATTGAAACGGCAAAGATGTATAACTTTGTCATATTGATGGACAAAATAGATAGCGTGCGGCTGGAATTATTGTAAATGGATCTGGTGATAATATTTGGCAACTTAAGTAACTGACTGATATTTGACAACTTTATTAGAAACTGACTGATATTTGACAAATTTAGTAACTGACTGATAATGTTTGAGAAAGTGAGTAATTTGACAAATTTATTAACTGACTGATAATGTTTGAGAACGCGAGTAAATGACTGATATTTTACAAATTTATTAACTGACTGATAATGTTTGAGAACTGAGTAACTGACTGATATTTGACAAATTTATTAACTGACTGATAATATTTGAGAACTGAGTAACTGATTGATATTTGACAAATTTATAAACTGACTGATAATGTTTGAGAACGTGAGTAATTTGACAAATTTATTAACTGACTGATAATGTTTGAGAACGTGAGTAATTTGACAAATTTATTAACTGACTGATAATGTTTGAGAAAGTGAGTAATTTGACAAATTTATTAACTGACTGATAATGTTTGAGAACGTGAGTAATTTGACAAATTTATTAACTGACTGATAATGTTTGAGAACGTGAGTAACTGACTGATATTTGACAAATTTATTAACTGACTGATAATGTTTGAGAAAGTGAGTAATTTGACAAATTTATTAACTGACTGATAATGTTTGAGAACGTGAGTAACTGATTGATATTTGACAAATTTATAAACTGACTGATAATGTTTGAGAAAGTGAGTAATTTGACAAATTTATTAACTGACTGATGATGTTTGAGAACGCGAGTAACTGATTGATATTTGACAAATTTATAAACTGACTGATAATGTTTGAGAAAGTGAGTAATTTGACAAATTTATTAACTGACTGATGATGTTTGAGAACGTGAGTAACTGATTGATATTTGACAAATTTATAAACTGACTGATAATGTTTGAGAAAGTGAGTAATTTGACAAATTTATTAACTGACTGATAATGTTTGAGAACGCGAGTAACTGATTGATATTTGACAAATTTATAAACTGACTGATAATGTTTGAGAAAGTGAGTAATTTGACAAATTTATTAACTGACTGATAATGTTTGAGAACGCGAGTAACTGATTGATATTTGACAAATTTATTAACTGACTGATGATGTTTGAGAACGTGAGTAACTGATTGATATTTGACAAATTTATAAACTGACTGATAATGTTTGAGAAAGTGAGTAATTTGACAAATTTATAAACTGACTGATAATGTTTGAGAAAGTGAGTAATTTGACAAATTTATTAACTGACTGATAATGTTTGAGAACGCGAGTAACTGATTGATATTTGACAAATTTATTAACTGACTGATAATGTTTGAGAACGCGAGTAACTGATTGATATTTGACAAATTTATTAACTGACTGATGATGTTTGAGAACGTGAGTAACTGATTGATATTTGACAAATTTATAAACTGACTGATAATGTTTGAGAAAGTGAGTAATTTGACAAATTTATTAACTGACTGATAATGTTTGAGAACGCGAGTAACTGATTGATATTTGACAAATTTATAAACTGACTGATAATGTTTGAGAAAGTGAGTAATTTGACAAATTTATTAACTGACTGATAATGTTTGAGAACGCGAGTAACTGATTGATATTTGACAAATTTATTAACTGACTGATAATGTTTGAGAACGTGAGTAACTGACTGATATTTGGCAAATTTAGTAACTGACTGATAATGTTTGAGAACGTGAGTAACTGACTGATATTTTGCAAATTTAGTAACTGACTGATAATGTTTGAGAACGTGAGTAACTGACTGATATTTTGCAAATTTAGTAACTTACTGATAATGTTTGAGAACGTGAGTAACTGACTGATATTTTGCAAATTTAATAACTGACTGATAATGTTTGAGAACGTGAGTAACTGACTGATATTTTGCAAATTTAATAACTGACTGATAATGTTTGAGAACGTGAGTAACTGACTGATATTTTGCAAATTTAATAACTGACTGATAATGTTTGAGAACGCGAGTAACTGATTGATATTTGACAAATTTATAAACTGACTGATAATGTTTGAGAACGTGAGTAACTGACTGATATTTTGCAAATTTAATAACTGACTGATAATGTTTGAGAACGCGAGTAACTGATTGATATTTGACAAATTTATAAACTGACTGATAATGTTTGAGAAAGTGAGTAATTTGACAAATTTATTAACTGACTGATGATGTTTGAGAACGCGAGTAACTGATTGATATTTGACAAATTTATAAACTGACTGATAATGTTTGAGAAAGTGAGTAATTTGACAAATTTATTAACTGACTGATGATGTTTGAGAACGTGAGTAACTGATTGATATTTGACAAATTTATAAACTGACTGATAATGTTTGAGAAAGTGAGTAATTTGACAAATTTATTAACTGACTGATAATGTTTGAGAACGCGAGTAACTGATTGATATTTGACAAATTTAATAACTGACTGATAATGTTTGAGAACGTGAGTAACTGACTGATATTTTGCAAATTTATTAACTGACTGATAATGTTTGAGAACGTGAGTAACTGACTGATATTTTGCAAATTTAATAACTGACTGATAATGTTTGAGAACGTGAGTAACTGACTGATATTTGGCAAATTTAGTAACTTACTGATAATGTTTGAGAACGTGAGTAATTGACTGATATTTTGCAAATTTAATAACTGACTGATAATGTTTGAGAACGTGAGTACTGACTGATATTTTGCAAATTTAATAACTGACTGATAATTTTTGAGAACGTGAGTAACTGACTGATAATGTTTGAGAACGTGAGTAACTGACTGATATTTTGCAAATTTAATAACTGACTGATAATGTTTGAGAACGTGAGTAACTGACTGATAATGTTTGAGAACGTGAGTAACTGACTGATATTTTGCAAATTTAATAACTGACTGATAATGTTTGAGAACGTGAGTAACTGACTGATATTTTGCAAATTTAGTAACTGACTGATAATGTTTGAGAACGTGAGTAACTGACTGATATTTTGCAAATTTATTAACTGACTGATAATGTTTGAGAACGTGAGTAACTGACTGATATTTTGCAAATTTAGTAACTGACTGATAATTTTTGAGAACGTGAGTAACTGACTGATAATGTTTGAGAACGTGAGTAACTGACTGATATTTTGCAAATTTAGTAACTGACTGATAATGTTTGAGAACGTGAGTAACTGACTGATATTTTGCAAATTTAGTAACTGACTGATAATTTTTGAGAACGTGAGTAACTGACTGATAATGTTTGAGAACGTGAGTAACTGACTGATATTTTGCAAATTTAGTAACTGACTGATAATTTTTGAGAACGTGAGTAACTGACTGATAATGTTTGAGAACGTGAGTAACTGACTGATATTTTGCAAATTTAATAACTGACTGATAATGTTTGAGAACGTGAGTAACTGACTGATAATGTTTGAGAACGTGAGTAACTGACTGATATTTTGCAAATTTAATAACTGACTGATAATGTTTGAGAACGTGAGTAACTGACTGATATTTTGCAAATTTAGTAACTGACTGATAATGTTTGAGAACGTGAGTAACTGACTGATATTTTGCAAATTTAGTAACTGACTGATAATTTTTGAGAACGTGAGTAACTGACTGATAATGTTTGAGAACGTGAGTAACTGACTGATATTTTGCAAATTTAGTAACTGACTGATAATTTTTGAGAACGTGAGTAACTGACTGATAATGTTTGAGAACGTGAGTAACTGACTGATATTTTGCAAATTTAATAACTGACTGATAATGTTTGAGAACGTGAGTAACTGACTGATAATGTTTGAGAACGTGAGTAACTGACTGATATTTTGCAAATTTAATAACTGACTGATAATGTTTGAGAACGTGAGTAACTGACTGATATTTTGCAAATTTAGTAACTGACTGATAATGTTTGAGAACGTGAGTAACTGACTGATATTTTGCAAATTTAGTAACTGACTGATAATGTTTGAGAACGTGAGTAACTGACTGATATTTGAAAAATTTATTAACTGACTGATAATGTTTGAGAACTGAGTAACTGATTGATAATGTTTGAGAACGTGAGTAACTGACTGATAATGTTTGAGAACGTGAGTAACTGACTGATAATGTTTGAGAACGTGAGTAACTGACTGATATTTGGCAAATTTAGTAACTGACTGATAATGTTTGAGAACGTGAGTAACTGACTGATATTTTGCAAATTTAGTAACTGACTGATAATGTTTGAGAACGTGAGTAACTGACTGATATTTGAAAAATTTATTAACTGACTGATAATGTTTGAGAACGTGAGTAACTGACTGATATTTTGCAAATTTAGTAACTGACTGATAATGTTTGAGAACGTGAGTAACTGACTGATATTTTGCAAATTTAATAACTGACTGATATTTTGCAAATTTAATAACTGACTGATAATGTTTGAGAACGTGAGTAACTGACTGATAATGTTTGAGAACGTGAGTAACTGACTGATATTTGGCAAATTTAGTAACTGACTGATGATGTTTGAGAACGTGAGTAATTGACTGATATTTGGCAAATTTAGTAACTGACTGATAATGTTTGAGAACGTGAGTAACTGAATGATATTTGAAAAATTTATAAACTGACTGATAATGTTTGAGAAAGTGAGTAATTTGACATATTTAATAACTGACTGATAATGTTTGAGAACGTGAGTAACTGACTGATATTTTGCAAATTTAGTAACTGACTGATAATGTTTGAGAACGTGAGTAACTGACTGATATTTTGCAAATTTATTAACTGACTGATAATGTTTGAGAACGTGAGTAACTGACTGATATTTTGCAAATTTAGTAACTGACTGATAATTTTTGAGAACGTGAGTAACTGACTGATAATGTTTGAGAACGTGAGTAACTGACTGATATTTTGCAAATTTAGTAACTGACTGATAATGTTTGAGAACGTGAGTAACTGACTGATATTTTGCAAATTTAGTAACTGACTGATAATTTTTGAGAACGTGAGTAACTGACTGATAATGTTTGAGAACGTGAGTAACTGACTGATATTTTGCAAATTTAGTAACTGACTGATAATTTTTGAGAACGTGAGTAACTGACTGATAATGTTTGAGAACGTGAGTAACTGACTGATATTTTGCAAATTTAATAACTGACTGATAATGTTTGAGAACGTGAGTAACTGACTGATAATGTTTGAGAACGTGAGTAACTGACTGATATTTTGCAAATTTAATAACTGACTGATAATGTTTGAGAACGTGAGTAACTGACTGATATTTTGCAAATTTAGTAACTGACTGATAATGTTTGAGAACGTGAGTAACTGACTGATATTTTGCAAATTTAGTAACTGACTGATAATTTTTGAGAACGTGAGTAACTGACTGATAATGTTTGAGAACGTGAGTAACTGACTGATATTTTGCAAATTTAGTAACTGACTGATAATTTTTGAGAACGTGAGTAACTGACTGATAATGTTTGAGAACGTGAGTAACTGACTGATATTTTGCAAATTTAATAACTGACTGATAATGTTTGAGAACGTGAGTAACTGACTGATAATGTTTGAGAACGTGAGTAACTGACTGATATTTTGCAAATTTAATAACTGACTGATAATGTTTGAGAACGTGAGTAACTGACTGATATTTTGCAAATTTAGTAACTGACTGATAATGTTTGAGAACGTGAGTAACTGACTGATATTTTGCAAATTTAGTAACTGACTGATAATGTTTGAGAACGTGAGTAACTGACTGATATTTGAAAAATTTATTAACTGACTGATAATGTTTGAGAACTGAGTAACTGATTGATAATGTTTGAGAACGTGAGTAACTGACTGATAATGTTTGAGAACGTGAGTAACTGACTGATAATGTTTGAGAACGTGAGTAACTGACTGATATTTGGCAAATTTAGTAACTGACTGATAATGTTTGAGAACGTGAGTAACTGACTGATATTTTGCAAATTTAGTAACTGACTGATAATGTTTGAGAACGTGAGTAACTGACTGATATTTGAAAAATTTATTAACTGACTGATAATGTTTGAGAACGTGAGTAACTGACTGATATTGTTTGAGAACGTGAGTAACTGACTGATAATGTTTGAGAACGTGAGTAACTGACTGATATTTGGCAAATTTAGTAACTGACTGATAATGTTTGAGAACGTGAGTAACTGACTGATATTTGAAAAATTTATTAACTGACTGATAATGTTTGAGAACGTGAGTAACTGACTGATAATGTTTGAGAACGTGAGTAACTGACTGATAATGTTTGAGAACGTGAGTAACTGACTGATAATGTTTGAGAACGTGAGTAACTGACTGATAATGTTTGAGAACGTGAGTAACTGACTGATAATGTTTGAGAACGTGAGTAACTGACTGATATTTGGCAAATTTAGTAACTGACTGATAATGTTTGAGAACGTGAGTAACTGACTGATATTTTGCAAATTTAGTAACTGACTGATAATGTTTGAGAACGTGAGTAACTGACTGATATTTGAAAAATTTATTAACTGACTGATAATGTTTGAGAACGTGAGTAACTGACTGATATTTTGCAAATTTAGTAACTGACTGATAATGTTTGAGAAAGTGAGTAATTTGACAAATTTATTAACTGACTGATAATGTTTGAGAACGTGAGTAACTGACTGATATTTGAAAAATTTATTAACTGACTGATAATGTTTGAGAACGTGAGTAACTGACTGATATTGTTTGAGAACGTGAGTAACTGACTGATAATGTTTGAGAACGTGAGTAACTGACTGATATTTGGCAAATTTAGTAACTGACTGATAATGTTTGAGAACGTGAGTAACTGACTGATATTTGAAAAATTTATTAACTGACTGATAATGTTTGAGAACGTGAGTAACTGACTGATAATGTTTGAGAACGTGAGTAACTGACTGATAATGTTTGAGAACGTGAGTAACTGACTGATAATGTTTGAGAACGTGAGTAACTGACTGATAATGTTTGAGAACGTGAGTAACTGACTGATATTTGGCAAATTTAGTAACTGACTGATAATGTTTGAGAACGTGAGTAACTGACTGATATTTTGCAAATTTAGTAACTGACTGATAATGTTTGAGAACGTGAGTAACTGACTGATATTTGAAAAATTTATTAACTGACTGATAATGTTTGAGAACGTGAGTAACTGACTGATATTTTGCAAATTTAGTAACTGACTGATAATGTTTGAGAACGTGAGTAACTGACTGATATTTTGCAAATTTAATAACTGACTGATATTTTGCAAATTTAATAACTGACTGATAATGTTTGAGAACGTGAGTAACTGACTGATAATGTTTGAGAACGTGAGTAACTGACTGATATTTGGCAAATTTAGTAACTGACTGATGATGTTTGAGAACGTGAGTAATTGACTGATATTTGGCAAATTTAGTAACTGACTGATAATGTTTGAGAACGTGAGTAACTGAATGATATTTGAAAAATTTATAAACTGACTGATAATGTTTGAGAAAGTGAGTAATTTGACATATTTATTAACTGACTGATAATGTTTGAGAACGTGAGAAACTGACTGATATTTTGAAAATTTAATAACTGACTGATAATGTTTGAGAACGTGAGTAACTGACTGATATTTGGCAAATTTAGTAACTGACTGATGATGTTTGAGAACGTGAGTAACTGACTGATATTTGGCAAATTTAGTAACTGACTGATAATATTTGACAACTTGAATAAGTGACTGATAATATTTAACAACTTCAGTAACTAACTGATATTTGACAACTTTAGTAACTGACTAATATTTGACAACTTTAGTAACTGACTGATAATATTTGAGAACTTGAGTAACCGACTGATATTTGATAAATTTAGTAACAGAATGATATTTGACAACTTTTGTAACTGACTGATAATATTTGACAACTTTCGCAACTAACTGATAATTATATGTGACAACTTTACTTCTAAGTACGTAGAAATATAGATACATATATACTAAAAACGGTCTCGGATGACTAAAGGGATACCATCATACCGCACACATTACATTTCAATATGAGAGACCACTAAAAGGTTGCCACCATCTTGCACTCCAATTTATGTGAGTAATCACCTCATGAAATCCACTTAAATCACACACATTTCCAACTTTTTCTTTAACATCTGTCACCTAACACACACATCAACATTGTAGTAACGTAACCCCAAAGAAAAACTTCTGTCTACATGCCTTAAAGCACAAATGTCGCTTCTCTGAAATTGCATCTATTGCATATACTGTTAAGTTCCGGCCAGTCCAGTCCAACCGCTTGTGAGCCGCGACCATTAGCGGCGTAAAAGCTTTTGCGGCAAAAATATATCTTTTGTGCAATTCGCGAAACTACCCTAAACGCAGCAATCTCTCAAGGTTGTTAAGAACATATAAAACTATAAAATACACTATATAAACTATAAACTGTGTTTGGTTTTGGTATACTGTACGACTCTGAATTGCCACAAATGCCTTGAACAGCTCAGGAACAGTGCCCTTGTTTCTTTGTCTTGGTAGCCCCCCTGTTATATCCAAACGACCAATCAGCGCAATTTTCACTTTCCTACCCCGTAGAGTTCCATTACACAGAAAACTGGATCCATGGGTTACGGGTAACTAACTGACAACGATTACTGGCTCCTGATTGGAGTTTTGACCAAAATTCGGAGAATTCTATGACTCACCCTTTTGTTGATATTTCAGTGCAATACATACCTCAGGCAGTCTGATGGTGCTAACCCAGAAGAGAGCAGAACAGTGGCATATATTATCGAGCACTGTAAAAGTTACCTAAGCACTGACCTATAACCATTAATCTACTCACTGCACTGACCACTCTACACTAACTGATGTCTGCTGATTAATTGCACTGCATTATTGCCGTCACCGCCGGCATTTTTACTGCTTTGTACTGTTGTTCATTGTTTATTTGGTAATATTATTTCTTAATGTTTATATTTGGAGAACACGTATACGTAATCGATAATCTCAAATAACTTTCTTATTATTAAGAGGTAAGCAGAAGGGAAGTTCGAGTAACTATTACGGTTCAAATTCAAGTGGTTTGTGTGATATATTTATGCTATTTCATAATAATACCAACGTAAGTGAGCTGAAATTCTCCTTATACATGAGCAAAATTGGTACTAGTCAGCAAATCAGTGTATTCCGTATTATTGTCAGTGGAGTGAGTGCGAGTACATAATACTACTGTACATCCCTAAAGGATGTAAATAACAGTGGCTCGATTAAATAATCCGTTGTAATTGCCGTAAGTCATAACTCTGTATAGTATTTAAAGCGCAGCATCTGAAAGGAACTGTTGATATTACCCTGAAAGTGAACATAGTTTTTGGAGATTATATAGTAGAAATCAATCGAATAATACAAATAAACCTACTTTTTATGCCGATAGAATTCAGTCTCCCACACACGGTGGGTCATACGCCGCGCAAGATTTCTACTGTTCTATTAATAGTTTTACAATAGAGCTGGCAAGATTAGGCGTAAATTAGCAGGTTAAACTGTTAAAGGTCTAAAAGCGCGAACAAGCGGAATGGTTAGAGTGCCAGGTCACCTCAACCTGGAGTTCACCAGTGCGATCCCAACAGGACGTCAATGCTGACTCTCTAAGCTGTGTCCAATGAAAAAAATTCTAATGGGCTCCATAATAATGGGAATTAGTCTAGCAATTACAACATACCAGTGATGGCAATAGGGAAGCCGAACTTACAATGTGTCAGCCTGAAAAAACATTACATTTTATTACATAACAATAACATAGCATAATTAATTATTCTTATATCTTTGTTTTATAATATATTTATATACCGGTAATTATAATTGCAATTTTAACTGTCACCAATAACTATAATATTATTCAATATGGCCTGTCGTCAAAACTTGATTAGCACAATGTAATCCTACAATAATTACATAAAATAGAAACCAATTTCAGTCATGTAAGATGTAATAATTAATCCTATTTATTGAGGTATTTGGCGTGATGATCTACATGATCAGCCATAAAAGACGCAATAAAGAAGTAGCTATGATCATATCCCTCCTGTGAGCGACTGGTAAGAGCAATTTTATCATTAGATTTACACGAATCAACAAGTTTTTCAGGCAATAACTGACCCTGACTCAGGAAATTATCATCAGACCCCTGATCGCTAAGGATGTTTATCAGAGGTCCCTCGTACGTCTTGGCCAGCTCTGTCGCGTCGTACTGCTTCCAAGTAGTCGTGTCCGGACCCAGATAACCTCCGAAAGCTTTCTTACCCCAGTCGCAATTGCTAGGGTTACATATTGGGGAGAAGGCCGAAGCTGATTGGTAGAGAGCCGGGTTGCGTAGAGCCAACACCAGGGCGCCGTGACCCCCCATACTATGACCAGTGATTGATTTCCGATCGGGAATTGCGTTAAAGTTGGATTCTATTAGTGAAGGTAATTCCTGTAAAAATAATAAATAATCTGATGGTAATATAAAAGTAATTACTAAAACTAAAATAAATTTTCCCACTAAATATACCGCTATTTATACAGATATATACCGGTGTAGCAGAGAATTTCCACCCCCTGGTTAAAATTCCCTAGTGTATTTTCACCCCCCGGTTAGAATTCACTAGGGTATTTTAAGCGGGGATGAAACTACTCTGGGTGATTTTTTAGTGAAATTTAAAGCTTAAAGTTAAGCGAACAGTCGACCACAGATACAGTACACGCTGAAGATTTGTTTATAGTACAGTACTGCAGAAGATACAAAAAATACACCGGAAGAGAATACACTAGGGAAATTTAACCGGGGATTGATTTTCACAAAGTGAAAATTTATAAATGCTGGGG
>JAUCBJ010004205.1:0-26309 GCA_032718475.1 Nemertoderma westbladi
TGTTTGAGAACGTGAGTAACTGACTGATATTTGGCAAATTTAGTAACTGACTGATAATATTTGACAACTTGAATAAGTGACTGATAATATTTAACAACTTCAGTAACTAACTGATATTTGACAACTTTAGTAACTGACTAATATTTGACAACTTTAGTAACTGACTGATAATATTTGAGAACTTGAGTAACCGACTGATATTTGATAAATTTAGTAACAGAATGATATTTGACAACTTTTGTAACTGACTGATAATATTTGACAACTTTCGCAACTAACTGATAATTATATGTGACAACTTTACTTCTAAGTACGTAGAAATATAGATACATATATACTAAAAACGGTCTCGGATGACTAAAGGGATACCATCATACCGCACACATTACATTTCAATATGAGAGACCACTAAAAGGTTGCCACCATCTTGCACTCCAATTTATGTGAGTAATCACCTCATGAAATCCACTTAAATCACACACATTTCCAACTTTTTCTTTAACATCTGTCACCTAACACACACATCAACATTGTAGTAACGTAACCCCAAAGAAAAACTTCTGTCTACATGCCTTAAAGCACAAATGTCGCTTCTCTGAAATTGCATCTATTGCATATACTGTTAAGTTCCGGCCAGTCCAGTCCAACCGCTTGTGAGCCGCGACCATTAGCGGCGTAAAAGCTTTTGCGGCAAAAATATATCTTTTGTGCAATTCGCGAAACTACCCTAAACGCAGCAATCTCTCAAGGTTGTTAAGAACATATAAAACTATAAAATACACTATATAAACTATAAACTGTGTTTGGTTTTGGTATACTGTACGACTCTGAATTGCCACAAATGCCTTGAACAGCTCAGGAACAGTGCCCTTGTTTCTTTGTCTTGGTAGCCCCCCTGTTATATCCAAACGACCAATCAGCGCAATTTTCACTTTCCTACCCCGTAGAGTTCCATTACACAGAAAACTGGATCCATGGGTTACGGGTAACTAACTGACAACGATTACTGGCTCCTGATTGGAGTTTTGACCAAAATTCGGAGAATTCTATGACTCACCCTTTTGTTGATATTTCAGTGCAATACATACCTCAGGCAGTCTGATGGTGCTAACCCAGAAGAGAGCAGAACAGTGGCATATATTATCGAGCACTGTAAAAGTTACCTAAGCACTGACCTATAACCATTAATCTACTCACTGCACTGACCACTCTACACTAACTGATGTCTGCTGATTAATTGCACTGCATTATTGCCGTCACCGCCGGCATTTTTACTGCTTTGTACTGTTGTTCATTGTTTATTTGGTAATATTATTTCTTAATGTTTATATTTGGAGAACACGTATACGTAATCGATAATCTCAAATAACTTTCTTATTATTAAGAGGTAAGCAGAAGGGAAGTTCGAGTAACTATTACGGTTCAAATTCAAGTGGTTTGTGTGATATATTTATGCTATTTCATAATAATACCAACGTAAGTGAGCTGAAATTCTCCTTATACATGAGCAAAATTGGTACTAGTCAGCAAATCAGTGTATTCCGTATTATTGTCAGTGGAGTGAGTGCGAGTACATAATACTACTGTACATCCCTAAAGGATGTAAATAACAGTGGCTCGATTAAATAATCCGTTGTAATTGCCGTAAGTCATAACTCTGTATAGTATTTAAAGCGCAGCATCTGAAAGGAACTGTTGATATTACCCTGAAAGTGAACATAGTTTTTGGAGATTATATAGTAGAAATCAATCGAATAATACAAATAAACCTACTTTTTATGCCGATAGAATTCAGTCTCCCACACACGGTGGGTCATACGCCGCGCAAGATTTCTACTGTTCTATTAATAGTTTTACAATAGAGCTGGCAAGATTAGGCGTAAATTAGCAGGTTAAACTGTTAAAGGTCTAAAAGCGCGAACAAGCGGAATGGTTAGAGTGCCAGGTCACCTCAACCTGGAGTTCACCAGTGCGATCCCAACAGGACGTCAATGCTGACTCTCTAAGCTGTGTCCAATGAAAAAAATTCTAATGGGCTCCATAATAATGGGAATTAGTCTAGCAATTACAACATACCAGTGATGGCAATAGGGAAGCCGAACTTACAATGTGTCAGCCTGAAAAAACATTACATTTTATTACATAACAATAACATAGCATAATTAATTATTCTTATATCTTTGTTTTATAATATATTTATATACCGGTAATTATAATTGCAATTTTAACTGTCACCAATAACTATAATATTATTCAATATGGCCTGTCGTCAAAACTTGATTAGCACAATGTAATCCTACAATAATTACATAAAATAGAAACCAATTTCAGTCATGTAAGATGTAATAATTAATCCTATTTATTGAGGTATTTGGCGTGATGATCTACATGATCAGCCATAAAAGACGCAATAAAGAAGTAGCTATGATCATATCCCTCCTGTGAGCGACTGGTAAGAGCAATTTTATCATTAGATTTACACGAATCAACAAGTTTTTCAGGCAATAACTGACCCTGACTCAGGAAATTATCATCAGACCCCTGATCGCTAAGGATGTTTATCAGAGGTCCCTCGTACGTCTTGGCCAGCTCTGTCGCGTCGTACTGCTTCCAAGTAGTCGTGTCCGGACCCAGATAACCTCCGAAAGCTTTCTTACCCCAGTCGCAATTGCTAGGGTTACATATTGGGGAGAAGGCCGAAGCTGATTGGTAGAGAGCCGGGTTGCGTAGAGCCAACACCAGGGCGCCGTGACCCCCCATACTATGACCAGTGATTGATTTCCGATCGGGAATTGCGTTAAAGTTGGATTCTATTAGTGAAGGTAATTCCTGTAAAAATAATAAATAATCTGATGGTAATATAAAAGTAATTACTAAAACTAAAATAAATTTTCCCACTAAATATACCGCTATTTATACAGATATATACCGGTGTAGCAGAGAATTTCCACCCCCTGGTTAAAATTCCCTAGTGTATTTTCACCCCCCGGTTAGAATTCACTAGGGTATTTTAAGCGGGGATGAAACTACTCTGGGTGATTTTTTAGTGAAATTTAAAGCTTAAAGTTAAGCGAACAGTCGACCACAGATACAGTACACGCTGAAGATTTGTTTATAGTACAGTACTGCAGAAGATACAAAAAATACACCGGAAGAGAATACACTAGGGAAATTTAACCGGGGATTGATTTTCACAAAGTGAAAATTTATAAATGCTGGGGGTAGTTTATATACATACACCCCGGAGTGAGAATACACTAGGTACTGTAATTTTAACCGGGGGAATGATTTTGTATGGGGAGTGAAAATTCTCTGTTACACCGGTAAGCGTCAGGCAGGCGGTACTTAACTACAGCCTACGCCCAACACTGCTATTAATATACAACTTTATAAATTGGATATTTAATTTTCATGCAGGATACAGACATATGTTGGGGCCTCCACCCTAATGAAAACTATCATCGGGGTGTCATCAGATCATATAACCCCAAAACTAGAGCCTAATCTAAGAAATTCATCTGAAATTCGCCCTGTGATTTACCTTACTGTACTGATTTAAAGTAAAGGGTAAAGTCAGAATTAAGCAAAGGGCCTAGCCTACGTCTACATTCAGACATTACCGGTAGGCCTATCTTAGATAATTTTAGATAAACGAAATTCAATTAAACGAATTAATCGAATAAGGCAGTAAGGTGTTGGTCTACTATTGTACTGTACAGTCTCCCAAACTCAGAAGGGAAAAAGAGGTCAACACTAACTGAAGTTATATATGAATCCATCTTGTAATTCTCTGCCCATGGGGACTGAGTTGCGTTTAGGTAGAATCCGGCTCCGGAGCCGAAATCGTACGATTCGTCCTCTCCGGGAATTCCCAGACCTCTAGGACTGGTATCCGGGGCAACCACAATTAACCCATGTCGGGACGCAGCGCTGTGGTAGTTGCCCTTAGTAACCACATTTTGCTCTGTGCACGTGAGACCAGACAAGTAGTATAGGACAGGACATTTCTGGGAGACTGCCTTCGGAGGTAGGTAGACACCGAATGTCATCTTACACCCCAACACCGCGCTGTCGTGGGAAAACGTTTTCTGTAAACCACCAAACGCTTTGTTGGATGTATTCTGAATTATGTTAGCCATGATCGATGAAGATAATAATTATTATATAGTACAGTCTGACAGTTCAGTAGTAGCAGAGTAGGCCTATATACCGGTACAGTACCGTGTAATCTGGTAATACTGCTGACCTGACAGCCGGACTACAGTACAGCAGTACTAAATACTGAAATACTGTAGGTACCAGGGACTACTTTTACTGTTAGACATTACTCATTTAGCATAAGTTACAAACTGAAACTAATACTATTTTTGCAGACGACACAAACTGTCAGACAAACTGTCAAAGTTACAAACTGACATAAACAAACCTAATTATGGAGTTAAATGACCAATTACTAACAGTACTACAATAGAATACATATTTATAAACTGGACTGACTACATGGTTCAATATTAACCGACTCTCTCTCTCAATATAAAAAAAAACACTTTAATTTCGCATAACGAACAAACCTCTAAATTTGAACCCCAATGTGGCCTTTATCAGTATATAAAAACAATACACAAATTGAACAACGCAAAGTTTATAAAAATTTTACGCATCATGTTTAATTCCTGTAAAAATAATAAATAATCTGATGGTAATATAAAAGTAATTACTAAAACTAAAATAAATTTTCCCACTAAATATACCGCTATTTATACAGATATATACCGGTGTAGCAGAGAATTTCCACCCCCTGGTTAAAATTCCCTAGTGTATTTTCACCCCCCGGTTAGAATTCACTAGGGTATTTTAAGCGGGGATGAAACTACTCTGGGTGATTTTTTAGTGAAATTTAAAGCTTAAAGTTAAGCGAACAGTCGACCACAGATACAGTACACGCTGAAGATTTGTTTATAGTACAGTACTGCAGAAGATACAAAAAATACACCGGAAGAGAATACACTAGGGAAATTTAACCGGGGATTGATTTTCACAAAGTGAAAATTTATAAATGCTGGGGGTAGTTTATATACATACACCCCGGAGTGAGAATACACTAGGTACTGTAATTTTAACCGGGGGAATGATTTTGTATGGGGAGTGAAAATTCTCTGTTACACCGGTAAGCGTCAGGCAGGCGGTACTTAACTACAGCCTACGCCCAACACTGCTATTAATATACAACTTTATAAATTGGATATTTAATTTTCATGCAGGATACAGACATATGTTGGGGCCTCCACCCTAATGAAAACTATCATCGGGGTGTCATCAGATCATATAACCCCAAAACTAGAGCCTAATCTAAGAAATTCATCTGAAATTCGCCCTGTGATTTACCTTACTGTACTGATTTAAAGTAAAGGGTAAAGTCAGAATTAAGCAAAGGGCCTAGCCTACGTCTACATTCAGACATTACCGGTAGGCCTATCTTAGATAATTTTAGATAAACGAAATTCAATTAAACGAATTAATCGAATAAGGCAGTAAGGTGTTGGTCTACTATTGTACTGTACAGTCTCCCAAACTCAGAAGGGAAAAAGAGGTCAACACTAACTGAAGTTATATATGAATCCATCTTGTAATTCTCTGCCCATGGGGACTGAGTTGCGTTTAGGTAGAATCCGGCTCCGGAGCCGAAATCGTACGATTCGTCCTCTCCGGGAATTCCCAGACCTCTAGGACTGGTATCCGGGGCAACCACAATTAACCCATGTCGGGACGCAGCGCTGTGGTAGTTGCCCTTAGTAACCACATTTTGCTCTGTGCACGTGAGACCAGACAAGTAGTATAGGACAGGACATTTCTGGGAGACTGCCTTCGGAGGTAGGTAGACACCGAATGTCATCTTACACCCCAACACCGCGCTGTCGTGGGAAAACGTTTTCTGTAAACCACCAAACGCTTTGTTGGATGTATTCTGAATTATGTTAGCCATGATCGATGAAGATAATAATTATTATATAGTACAGTCTGACAGTTCAGTAGTAGCAGAGTAGGCCTATATACCGGTACAGTACCGTGTAATCTGGTAATACTGCTGACCTGACAGCCGGACTACAGTACAGCAGTACTAAATACTGAAATACTGTAGGTACCAGGGACTACTTTTACTGTTAGACATTACTCATTTAGCATAAGTTACAAACTGAAACTAATACTATTTTTGCAGACGACACAAACTGTCAGACAAACTGTCAAAGTTACAAACTGACATAAACAAACCTAATTATGGAGTTAAATGACCAATTACTAACAGTACTACAATAGAATACATATTTATAAACTGGACTGACTACATGGTTCAATATTAACCGACTCTCTCTCTCAATATAAAAAAAAACACTTTAATTTCGCATAACGAACAAACCTCTAAATTTGAACCCCAATGTGGCCTTTATCAGTATATAAAAACAATACACAAATTGAACAACGCAAAGTTTATAAAAATTTTACGCATCATGTTTAATTCCTGTAAAAATAATAAATAATCTGATGGTAATATAAAAGTAATTACTAAAACTAAAATAAATTTTCCCACTAAATATACCGCTATTTATACAGATATATACCGGTGTAGCAGAGAATTTCCACCCCCTGGTTAAAATTCCCTAGTGTATTTTCACCCCCCGGTTAGAATTCACTAGGGTATTTTAAGCGGGGATGAAACTACTCTGGGTGATTTTTTAGTGAAATTTAAAGCTTAAAGTTAAGCGAACAGTCGACCACAGATACAGTACACGCTGAAGATTTGTTTATAGTACAGTACTGCAGAAGATACAAAAAATACACCGGAAGAGAATACACTAGGGAAATTTAACCGGGGATTGATTTTCACAAAGTGAAAATTTATAAATGCTGGGGGTAGTTTATATACATACACCCCGGAGTGAGAATACACTAGGTACTGTAATTTTAACCGGGGGAATGATTTTGTATGGGGAGTGAAAATTCTCTGTTACACCGGTAAGCGTCAGGCAGGCGGTACTTAACTACAGCCTACGCCCAACACTGCTATTAATATACAACTTTATAAATTGGATATTTAATTTTCATGCAGGATACAGACATATGTTGGGGCCTCCACCCTAATGAAAACTATCATCGGGGTGTCATCAGATCATATAACCCCAAAACTAGAGCCTAATCTAAGAAATTCATCTGAAATTCGCCCTGTGATTTACCTTACTGTACTGATTTAAAGTAAAGGGTAAAGTCAGAATTAAGCAAAGGGCCTAGCCTACGTCTACATTCAGACATTACCGGTAGGCCTATCTTAGATAATTTTAGATAAACGAAATTCAATTAAACGAATTAATCGAATAAGGCAGTAAGGTGTTGGTCTACTATTGTACTGTACAGTCTCCCAAACTCAGAAGGGAAAAAGAGGTCAACACTAACTGAAGTTATATATGAATCCATCTTGTAATTCTCTGCCCATGGGGACTGAGTTGCGTTTAGGTAGAATCCGGCTCCGGAGCCGAAATCGTACGATTCGTCCTCTCCGGGAATTCCCAGACCTCTAGGACTGGTATCCGGGGCAACCACAATTAACCCATGTCGGGACGCAGCGCTGTGGTAGTTGCCCTTAGTAACCACATTTTGCTCTGTGCACGTGAGACCAGACAAGTAGTATAGGACAGGACATTTCTGGGAGACTGCCTTCGGAGGTAGGTAGACCCCGAATGTCATCTTACACCCCAACACCGCGCTGTCGTGGGAAAACGTTTTCTGTAAACCACCAAACGCTTTGTTGGATGTATTCTGAATTATGTTAGCCATGATCGATGAAGATAATAATTATTATATAGTACAGTCTGACAGTTCAGTAGTAGCAGAGTAGGCCTATATACCGGTACAGTACCGTGTAATCTGGTAATACTGCTGACCTGACAGCCGGACTACAGTACAGCAGTACTAAATACTGAAATACTGTAGGTACCAGGGACTACTTTTACTGTTAGACATTACTCATTTAGCATAAGTTACAAACTGAAACTAATACTATTTTTGCAGACGACACAAACTGTCAGACAAACTGTCAAAGTTACAAACTGACATAAACAAACCTAATTATGGAGTTAAATGACCAATTACTAACAGTACTACAATAGAATACATATCTATAAACTGGACTGACTACATGGTTCAATATTAACCGACGCTCTCTCTCAATATAAAAAAAAACACTTTAATTTCGCATAACGAACAAACCTCTAAATTTGAACCCCAATGTGGCCTTTATCAGTATATAAAAACAATACACAAATTGAACAACGCAAAGTTTATAAAAATTTTACGCATCATGTTAGGCGAACATTTGCGCTCAAAACAACACTATGAAGAAATACCACCACACCAAAAATACTTATATCGTAAATTTATGGTAAGTATAATAATATGATGAATCGATGGGGTGTATCCATATAGCGGACTGGTATCCCATCATATACCATATTGTACTTAACTCAATTTTAATAAGCATGGTGGACAGCCCATGACTTTCTGGAGACGCCTCCTAAAGGACACTGGCCTTGAAAGCGAAAGTTATGGGGGATAGATAGGGAGTTGTGGCCTGCAACTTTGTTGATAAGCCGGCAAAGCATTCTTAATGCACGCTGCATGGGGCTTGCCAATTGTGGATTGCATGGTGGTGACAAAATATTTTTGTTAAGCCAGCAGAATCTCAATGTGCAGCTTGAATGCAGAAGGCCGATTATAGATGGATAGATGAATCCGAATATATGTACTACACAGTACTACTGTAGTCTGAGCAGCCTCCCAACTCGTTTAGGACATGGATTCCCCTCAATAAAGGATATGAGTAGGCCTTATATAAATTTCCTCCAAAACTGCTATCGCTGCTGAATACCCTTTGCTGTGAAACGGAAACGTATCCTTGGATATTTCAATTTATCAGTGCGTTTTGAATAACTAAAATTAATTGTCCCTCTTTCAACTCCGTTACTAAAGCATAAACGTAGGTCTGGTTTACTATGAACGAACAATCTAAGCAGATGTTTATTGATCGGGGTCCGTTGAATAATTCTACTCAAATACAGTATTATGCATTTATTTTAGAAGCCTTAGTTTGAATGTAACTACAGTATGTAACCATTGCATTGTAGGGCGAGCCATGAAGTGAGCGAAGCCTTGGTATACATTATGGATATCATTAACGATTTGTCTGTCGTCGTCCACTTTGTAATCGCTATTACTGTAACTCGGTCATTCCTTGATGGAATTAAACCAAACTAGGTACGTAGCAAAACAAACGTAGTCCGTCAAAAGTTTAGAAAGAATCTGAAGTTTGGTAAAAAATGACACCGTCTGTCAGTCTGTACCGGTAGTTTAAAACGACAAAAACGATTAGCTGAAATCCGAAATAAGTCGGCCATTCATTGCTAAAATTAAACCAAACTTGGTATAAATGTTGTTCAATAAAAGTTCAGAATGAATCTGAAGGTTAAATGGGTTAAATTTCATTATTGATTGATCGACTTATTTCGGTTTTTATCAAAAGTCTGAAACTACCAATACTGACAGACAGAATATCTGAAATTTGACCAAACTTCAGAATCTTTCTAAACCTTTGACAGACAAAATGTTTTCCATGTTTGGTTTAATTTCATCAATGATTGACTGACTTATTTCGGTTTTTTATCAATTCTGAAACTACCGGTACCGACTGACAGACTATCCTATTTTTGACCAAACTTCCGAATCATTCTAAACTTTTGACGGACTACATACCTACCAAGTTTGGTTTAATGGCAGTTATTATCGGTCAAAAATTTACGACGATGACGACAGACAACTCGTTAATGGTTACCTACCCATATGCTAAGGCTTCACTCACTTCGCGGCTCGCCCCACAAATAAATAACTACTATACTAAATGAATGCAATTAAATTTTCCGGCTATTCCTTTTTTAGATAATGTTCACGTAAAGTGCAGCAGGTAACAACATCGCTTTTATTGTTTTGATTAGAAAAATCCGCTCCTGTAACCTGCTCCTTTCCCTTAATTAGCAACATTATCGTTTATTGTTTAAGTTAGAAAAAGACGCCTCTGTAACGTGTAACCTGTAAAGGCGGGGCTAGATCAGTTGGTTGTAGGGCTGTCAGGATCCACTCAAACCTCTAAGTCCCTACGGGGTCGATAAAATTATTACCAAAATTTAGCATAGGAGTAGCAACCACCCCCCCCCCCCCCCCCCCCCCCCCCACCTTCGGATATTAGCGAACAACTTCGGCTCTCCTCCGGCTTCGGATCACTGTTTGCTAGATTTTGCTTTTAACCTGCTCCTTAATTATTGTTTTCCAGGAGCGTCTCTAGTTGTGTGTAATTGCCTCTAAAGTCAACAACCGGTTTGTCTCAATCTAATCTGCACACCGATTATGGTCTCCTATAGTCCTTCCATTGATAACCAACGCTTGCAGCATATTCTCCAGAGTGAGTGATGACACTGGAGCATATTTTTTTTACATCGGCTATGTCATTTACTCGATATGTAAGATACCCGAGTTTTCTGTGCATGGACGCAATTATGTAAAACGATATAGTAATGACACCAATTACAATCTTATTCTTAAGTATAACAATATTGGTGATATGCAACAGTAAACCTATGTAAGAAGCAATGTAAGAAAAGTAAATATTTTAAAAGCAAATTTAATTTTTTAACGAAAATTTTGTTTGAAAAATAAGAGGCTAAGACTAAGACTACAGGTATAAAACAATGTAACAACGGGCATCTAAGACAGGTAACAATAATATAATATCGTAGCTAAGTGTCATAAGGCCCTAAGTCAAAAATTGCTATTGTTCAGGATAGCCTATAAAATATTGCAGTAAAATATTGCCCAATAGGATTATTGGATTGCATTTTATCACGTAATAATCAACACTTCCTATTGGTTAAATAAAGTGTTTAAAACGTCACCAGCTGATAGAGCATGTATGACACTTAAGCTACGTTGCATAAAGTGAAATATATATGTAAATGATATAATAATTATAAATACAATAGTTATTATTTATCTACAAAATAAAGTTATGATTCAAAAAAATAATTATTCCTTCACATTCATTCGTAATAACAACAAACTCAAATAATACGTCAACGATAAATATTGTATATCAGGGCCCCTAGATAGTATATATGGTCCCTAGGCAAGTTTCATAGCTAACTCATTGCACTTTGACAAAAGTGTAGACGAATTGTCCTTTAGGAAGTCCATAAGATGGCAACGCATCTCAGAAATATCAGGTTGATTGTCACAGGATGGAACATTAATAAGATCGTTAAACAATTTCTTCCACAACGGAATCTTCCACCACCTCTTAAACGATCCCTTAACGCGGTATTCCCCTTTCTTCCCAGTCACCGATAGATACTCCCCGAATAGCATTAGATAGACGGTGGAAGCCACACCGTAGGTGTCCGCTTGATAAGTCCACGGACGCCCCTCCAACATCTCCGGACACTCGGAGGAGCTGGTGTTGGATCGAGTAACGAACGTTGTACCTGGATCGAATAAACTCATGTCGATAGCTCGCCCGAAATCGATGAGTTGGATCGAGGACGGACGATAGGTTGGCTCCCCTAGACGCTTCACTGATTCCGATATGCTATACAGAATTAGTAAATTATCCGGTTTAATATCAGCGTGGATAATATCAATTTTATGCAGCTGCTCTACAATTGTGAGTAGATCGAGAGTAATGAGAGCTACAAGCACCTCCGGTAAGCCATTACGTTTCTCTTTCTGGTATAGATTGACAACGTCGAGGACAGTTCCGGATGCCTCAACGTTGGAGACAATGCAACTCGACTTCTCGAAGAAGTAAACTGTTCGAAGTTGAATTATACAGGGGGTCAAATCGAGCGAACATTCCTGTAGTCTGCGATGGACCTCGAGAATGATGTAGAACTCCCACGGTTTACTCGGGGACTCGAGCTTGAGGGCGACGTCTCTGATGTCGTTGATTATGAAGCCGCGAGCGTCCTCCCCCGCGGATACGAGACGCGCTCGGTAGATCCTGGCGAATCCGCCGACCCCCAAGGACCCCGTGACGGTGTAGACCTCCCGCCCGCTCCCGGAGCCCACCGCGAAGTCGTGCCCGACACGGATTCGCGGACAGGCCGCGTCGGAGACGAACCGTCGCTCCGTGAACCGCACCAACTGGGCGCGCACCATCGCGTGGTCCGTGTCCAGGTTACGTAGCAACGCGGTGCACACGTCGCGACTGAAGGGGTCCCCCTGGAAGACCACCCCGCGGGTTCGAGTCATCTCCACCGGCAACTCTAACTCCGAATCGTCGCACATCGCGTGGATCCCGTACGCAGCGGAACGACGCTCCACCAACCCCGAAACCGCGCCACTCGAAACACTAAACGTGGTACCGAAACCGGCTACTCTTGTAACAGCAGGAAACCCAGCATCATTTACGGGTTCAACATGCGCCACAGCCACCCCCACGACTTCATCAGCGGAATCTTTCTGCACTGCATCGCCAGCAGACAAACATCTCGTCCGTAACTGCCCGGTATCACCGCGCCGCGGCTCCTCTGTTTTATTAAACTGCGCGGCGGCCCCATAACTATTGGCGTTGCTATGACCCGTACTATGGGCGTTACTAGCCCAACCGTAACTATGTGCGTTAGTGGAAGCGTACTTACTGGATCCGCTACTAGCCGAGCTGTAACACTCCTTCGAGAGCTCCATAATAGTACTGAGAACCAGTTCATCGTTCTCTCTCTCCTCTTCCCTCGCCGGTTCCTCGCATTTCTCTTTCCTCAGCAGGTCGTCGACGTTGGGGCGAATCGAACTCGCGGGAAACGAAGGCAACTCTTGGATACTCGGGTTCATAGGCGTTGATATCATTCGCGCGCGCGCGTCGAAACCCACGGACCCATCAATCGGCGCGAAGGTGGTATCCAACCAATCCGAGGAACGAACATTACTGGGAGGTTTATCTGAGGTCTGAATGGGATCCTGGAATATGGCGAAGGGCACTGAAGGGGGCACCACTGGGTGCTCCAAGATCGATTCATCTTCCTCCTGGTACCGCGGGTTCCACTCGATTGTGAGGGAATTCTCAAATCCGGCCATAACGTTCCGCAAGGCCGCCGCTGTGTGGATAGTGGGACTGGATATCCCGGACTGCTCCTGGTGGGGACTGGACGCCTCCGCCTGCTCCTGGAGATGGGCTTTACTGAGCACCCGGACCAAGGCAACGTCCGAGTCGCGCGGTGTCGGACACTCGTCGGATTCAGTCAATGTCGGACCTTCGTCGGATTGCCGGACAACTCCACCAAATGTCGGACACTCAACAAACTCAGATGATTCTTGCGTTGTTTTGGACCTAGAATTATCAGGTGATCGGTATATAGCGAATGCCGGTGCGAGAACTTTTGAATGTTGGGAATTATTACCGATTTCCGCAATACTGGACGATGGATTGCTGCAATTTATACCAGCGGGTTTATTTTCTGTGTTTATACCAGCGGGTTTATTTTCCGTGTTTATACCAGTGGGTTTATTTTCCGTGTTTATACCAGCGGGTTTATTTTCCGGGTTTATACCAGCGGGTTTATTTTCCGTGTTTATACCAGCGAGTTTATTTTCCGTGTTTATACCAGCGGGTTTATTTTCCGTGTTTATACCAGCGGGTTTGTTTTCCGTGTTTATACCAGCGGGTGTGTTTTCCGTGTTTATACCAGCGGGTTTGTTTTCCGTGTTTATACCAGCGGGTTTATTTTCCGTGTTTATACCAGCGGGTTTATTTTCGAGATTCATTATAGAAGATCGACTTATTGAGGAGGGTGGTGAGTCAGTTAACGGAGGAGTAGATAATGGCCTGCCGTCATTTACATCGGGTTCATTGCTACAAAGCCCAGTGTTAGAAGTCACGGGAGGCGGCTTCCGGAACAAATGCGTGTACGTCGGCTCATCGTAGGCCAAGGTTTGTGCGATCCGATCACGCCTACACCGACCTTGGAGGTCCCCATCCATCCGTCTACGATCAGCTTCGCTCTCTTTCCGAGCGTTCTCTATTGCATTACGTTCCTCCTCAATCTGCCGGAACACTCGCTGTAAATCCTCCTGCTGCACCCGCAACTCTTCCTTCTCACGCCGCACCTCTTCCTTCTGCCTGTCGATCTCCGCTTGTTCCCGCTGTCTGTCGACTGTCTCCGCTAGCTGCCGCTCCACCTGCAGTGAGTGGCATTGCCGCAGAGCCCGCAATTCTTCCAAGCTGAACTCGCGAATTCCACCATAGACAAGAGTCTTGCTGTAATACGGCACGTAGGTGATACCATCGCGAACTTCGTTCCAAAACTCCTTGTTGCCGAGACATAGCGGCTTGGTGGAAGGAACTACAGGAACGTCTTGCAACGCCTGTTGACAACCAACATTAATACCAGAGTCTGCGGCGGCGCGGTCCTGGGATGACGCTGCCTCAATGTCCCTTTCGTCTAAATGTACATTAAATGCCGGTGGGTGGACGCTGGCTTCTACTGGAGCCGAGGGGACTTTAGCGGCAGTCCATTTCCCAGGATCTCTCTTGTTTTCCTTGCCTGCAGGACAATCTTGTCGTTGTAAGGCAGTGGGTTGATCGGGTCGAGTCGTTCCTCCATCCACCGCGGTACTAAGATGAACAACCGTGTTGGAACTCCCACTATTAGACATCTGTTTACACGATTGTGCTACAACGCCCGCTGCCACGGATAATGACGCCCTCTCCACAGGCGCCTTATTTTTACTTACCACTTTCAGAGAAGCAAGAGTAGATCTATCTGACGAAGTTGCCAAGTTATCCAGGAATCCTCCTTTCTGCAGTTGCTCTGCTGTTTGTTGCGCTACATGACGCTGCAACGAGGACACCCTGGAAGCTAAACTGTCAACGGGCACCGCCTTCATTTTAATACCTAATTCGAGAACTCCAATCGCTTTTTTAAAATTGTGTTCGTGGAGGTAACAGTCCGACCATAACTCATATAATATGCTGACTCTTGTCCCGACACCGGCATTGTACAATTCTTTGAGAGTTGTAAACACGGCCACTCGCGAGGGCATCCTTGTAATGTACTTCACCCAAACGTCGATGTAGCGTTCATCTTGTTTGTATCTATCATTGTTAGCGAATTGGGCAGTACATTTCTCTAGTAACTCCTGAATGTGACTCTTTGCCCCAGCCGAAGGGTAATGCTCTTCCGTCCACTTGATGTAGTCCAGCCAGTTCACCAGCGGGTCCTCGGCCTCTGTAGTGCGAATTAACATCTCGAAATGTTGTCGTTCCTTATCGGCGGCATCTGTATCATTTGAGGATAGAGACGCTCTTAGTACGCTGATATCACGCCCGTTTGTCAGCGGTTGTACATTCTCCTTACACGTTTCCCAAACGTAATTAGAATCATCGTCATCACCAGCTTCAGCCATTTCTGCATTATTATGCTGTTAGATTATTAAACTTCAATTTATAAAATATCAATATCAACAATAAACTAATAATATTACTAGGGCAGTAGGGGGCCTAAATTATAAACAAGGCCTATCATAATAGTCGAGGGTGACAGACCGAACGTTTGATTTCAGGAGTTAACTGATGAATGCTTCCTTTCTGCCTTTATTTACAGAAAGAAACAGTTTGGTGAGTACAAAATAAAGACACAATGAAATAATCTGAATAATCTTGTAACATGTATTTCGTTAATTGTTTTGCAGTTTTGCAGTTTTGGTTCCGTTCCCCCAACACGGGGAATTTTCGGTTTGGGGGACACTGAAACGCTAAAAAACGCATGTGTCTGAAAAACCTGTCTGATGTCTGGTGGGAAAACACATTTTTTCTCATATTCATTTCTACATTGTCTATAGCTATCAGCCTATATGACAGTATGAAAAGACTCTGATATTTTTCTCAAATTTCCCGGTTTCCTCGGGAAAATACCGAGAACAAATACGGGAAATTTTTTTCACAATCTTTAGCCTATTCAAAATTTGTTTCGAATATTCATTACCACAACTACCAGTAGGCCTACTGCCTGACTGCACCGTACCGCTATGTGCAATGATGTGCTATGCGCTATGCATGAAAGGACTCTGATATTTTTCTCAAATTTCCCGATTCCCGGTCTCCTAGGCCTAGGGGAAATAGCGGGAAAAAAGACGGGAAAAATTTTGCCAAAAATTGTAAAGATTTTAGATAAACATGGTTTTCTCAATCAATATTTCAGTATTTTTATTATACATAACATATTAATCAGTTAATTATACCCAGTAATCTGAGTATAATAATAGAAATACCGGTACGACTGTACGAGTATTACAGTATTAAACAATACAAAGCATGCAAATTAATTTCACCATTTTTTGAGGGAATATTCCATTCTCCTGTCAGCATGTTCTCATTGACAGATTGACTCTGTGTTAAACAGGATTAACGTGATTTGTTAGGCCTACTGCTGTACTCGAGTGTACTGCTTAGTAGCAACTTTCTCCAACCTGCCAACCACATTACTTGTTTTATAGGCCTACAAAATGGAATAATGTTAACTGAAAAAGCCACAATCTAAACCATGGACTTCTAGAATATTATTTATACGGTACCTACCAGCCTACAACCTACTGATCTATAAATTATATATTCAGATATTAATTATATACAACACTAACAAACAACAAACATAGTCAGAAAAAACGGCCAAAATGGTGGACTAAAGAATTATCAATCACTATCAAAAGGAAAAGAAAACTATGGGATAGCTATAAAAGAAATCCGTCTACCTCTAACTATAATGTGTATAAAACTTCCCGTAACCAATGTAGCCTTATGACTAGAAACACCCAATACGAATTTGAAAAAAGTGTAGCTAAGTGTGCAGCAACAAAACCTAAAGAATTTTGGAAGTATATCCAATCAAAACGAAAAGTAAAACCTGCAGTTTACGACCTAATGGACCCTTCTGGTAAGCTAGTAACTGACAACAAGGAAAAGGCCAACACACTAAACAAACACTATTCATCAGTCTCTACCGTTGAAGATTTGACAAATATCCCCCACGTCCAACACCCTCTACCATTCCACCAACCTATCACAACGGTTGACTTCCAGGAATCAGACATCTCTGTGGCTATTACGAAGATGAACGGATCAGGCGCACCTGGTCCCGACGAGGTCTACCCAGCTGTGCTGAAAGAACTCTCTTCTGAAATATGTTTACCCTTGAAACATATTTTTCAGAAGTCAATGGATACAGCAACGGTACCGCAGCAATGGAAGTTAGCCAATATTACGCCAATATTTAAAAGTGGAAAAAAGAATGCCTCTGAAAATTACAGACGGATAAGTCTCACTTCTGTTGTCGCCAAGCTGATGGAAAGAATTGTGGTCGATAACATGTGGATTCACCTTAAAGAAAATGTTTTAATTGTCCACCAACAGTACGGATTCCAGCACGGTAAATCGTGTACCCTTCAACTTTTGGATGTTATCTATACGTGGTCACAAGCACTAGACCAAAGACAATGTATAGATATCGCATACATGGACTTCAGCAAGGCATTTGACTGTGTTCCACATCGACGCTTGCTGCACAAACTAGAGACTCTTGGAATAGCTGGAAACCTATTGGGTTGGATTGAGAATTTCCTAAGTGATCGGTACCAACGAGTTGTGGTACAGGGCGAACATTCTGATTGGCTGCCAGTGCGAAGTGGAGTGCCACAAGGAAGTGTGGGTGCCGTTTTGTATTTCCTTGGATTTGTAAATGATATACCAAGTCTGGTGCAATTTCTCATTTTCCTATTCGCAGACGACACCAAGGATAGCTGTATTTTTACTCCTGACCCTACACTTTCCATCGGACCCCTTCAGACTGATCTCGATATTCTTCACACATGGAGCATCACCTGGCAACTGTTATTCAACCACGACAAATGTAAAATCATGCACGTTGGCAATAATAACCCCTGCTTACCATACACTCTTGGCGGGAAGCCGCTAAAAACTACAGATTCCGAGAAAGACCTAGGCGTTACATTCCAGAACAATTTGTCATTCAGCCGACATATATCAAATATAACAAAGAAAGCGAACCGAACTTTGGGGCTAATATACAGATCATTTAACCATCTAGACTCAGACATCTTTATTGCACTCTTTAAATCTTTGGTCCGTCCAGTTCTAGAATATGCGTCCACAGTATGGTCTCCACACAATATATGTGACATTAGACTAATCGAATCTGTGCAACGACGTGCAACAAGACTAGTAAAGGATTTGCGAGATAAGCCTTATCCTACGAGACTACGCGAATTGGGACTACCTACACTGGAATACAGACGGCATCGCGCAGACCTCGTGCAAATTTACCGTTACCTGAGTGGAATGGAATCGGTCGACTTCAGAAACATGCTCACACTCGCAGAAACTAACCTCCGTGGCCATTCGCTTAAACTAAACAAACCGCGCGCACGTCTCCTCCAACGCAATGCAACATTCCATTTCCGTGTCATTGACCCCTGGAACGCCTTATCCGAATCTGTAGTAACCGCCCCCTCACTTAACGCATTCAAATCGAGACTCAATAACCACTACAAAAACTTACCGCTCAAATTTACCCCCTCCTGGTGGTCCGAATAACGAGACTTAGAGTCAATGACCCCCCCCCCCCCTCTCCACAAACTCACATTAGTTATATTTAATTGTTTTCTTTTTATAGTCGCACATCAATATTTATTTTTATCGCATTTTATCTTATTTTACTTATCTACTTATTTTTCACTTGATCTACTTATTTTTATGTAACTTACAGTATAATCTCTTACCAATCGTTCGTATTTTTAAATAGACCCAAATGGTGCAACTGTTATTTCTTAAATAATCCAATTCATATGCAATATTTTATTTTAATTAAATCCATCAGTTCTACATACCAAACGGTTTCTATACAACGATTTTATCGAATATTTTAATTTTATTTTATATTTTATTTTAACCCTTAAAGCTTAAACTGTGTACTTATTTTCTCATCGTGTAGTGTTAGCTAATCCATGTAAATTTAAGTGTTCAAATGTCTTGATCTATTTTACATACCGTACTGTTTTTATAGCTATGGATTATCTGATATTTTAAATTAATTTTATATTTTATTTTAACCCTTAAACTATCGATATTAGCCCTAACCGATATACTTGTATCCGATTTTATCGACTGATATGTAACTTTCTGTGTATACTCGTGATACTATATAGACTGTCATTTTATTGAATTTGTTTAGTAATTCTAATGTATATTTGTAATTTTTAGTGTATGTATCTGACTTTATCGACTGTTATGTAATTTGCTGTGTATACTCGTGATTTTATAGACGTCACTTCAACCCTTTAGCAAGCAAGACATTTTATTAGTAACCATTTTTATAAGAACACTATTTTAATTTAACTGCGTCCTTTTATGTTTCAATTGTTTTATATATGTTTTTGTCATTGTTTCGTAAACATGGTCGGTATTGGTCGCAATACTTAATTACTTACCGGTACTGTTATAATTACTTTCAGTTGGACTTTCTTTTGGTGTGTACGGGTTCCATAAGCATTAGCTTTCTTATACCCAAACTATTAAACATTAAACATTAAACATATTATTAGGTATAAATTAATATTCTAGAAGACCATGTCTAAATAAACGTGTCAGCCAGTAGGCCTCATGCATTTGCATACGATCATCCGAATACGCAGTACGGTAGATCATGTGTTTTAAATGAATCGATCGCTAATACTGGAAAAGGCTGATAGGGCCAGTTAAATACCGGTCAGCCGGTAGCGGAGCGGTACTGGTACAGTTCTACTGTAGCAGTGTAGGCCTACTGACAGACTGTACTGTCTGACTGTAGGCCTGAAATGTGGGGCGAGCCACGAAGTGAGCGAAGCCTTAGCATATGGGTGCCATTGCCATTAGCCAGTTGTCTGTCATCGTCTGTCGTCGTCGTAAATTTTTGAACGCTAATACAGTAATAACTCGGTTAGGCTATTCATTGACTGCTTGATGAAATTAAACGAAACTTGGTAAGTATGTTATGTAGTCCGTCAAAAGATTAGAAAGAATATGAAGTTTGGTCAAAAGCGAACGAACGCAACGAGGCAAAATATGAGGACGAGTATTGTGTTGAAGACTTCTGACTAACGGCAGACAATTCGTTACTGCGTTAATCTGTTAATGGTGCCCTTCGCATATGCAGATATGCTAAAGGCGTTGCTCACTTCGTGCTGCGCGAAGGCCCCACGAACGTGTATTATATGTGGCAGCGCCTGCAGTGTGGGGTAGGCAGGTAGGTGATAAAATTCACAACGACTGAACGAGCAAACATAAACAACGAGGTACCGGTATAAATTTTCCGTAGAGGTGTATACAGGTTAGGCTGTAGGCTGTAGGCTGATAGGTGATAGGCTCTATAAAGGCGTGAAGTAGGTGTCGTGGTCCTGTCTGCCTGTTGTCGTATGTGGTATGGCTGTATACGGTTAGGCTGATAGGCCTAGGGTCGTAGGCGTAGGACTGTAGGGTAGGGCAGTAGGTTAAGTGCCATACAGCCATAGGACATGCATGCAGTAAGCTGGTAAGTACAGAAGTATGCTAGTCTAGTATGCTACCTTACCTCTGTACCTACTACAGTACTACCGTACGTACTACCGCGCTACCGGACCAGACATGCAGAGAAGCTTATGTGTAGTTATGCATGTTATGGTAGCTTGAAATCCTGTGAACATTTTGTTTATCCAAATACGTAGCTGGGCAACAATGCATTACATCTTTTATCATACTATTAATTAAGTACAGTCTGACAGTAGTTATATTCATTCATCTGTTCATTAAGGGAGGGGGGTAACTCCCCCTGGTGTTTTTTTGAATTTGTGGGGCGAGACACGTAGTCGGCGAGCCTTGGCATACGGTTCATATAGCCTAGCTGTATAGGGCAAATGGGGCATGTCTGTCCGCCTATATGGATTATTGACAAAAAGCGCGCCACACGGGTTCTGGTAAAACGAAAAGCGCACCAGCCATGACATTCAATGCGCGCCAACCAGCCAACCATTCACCAACTGACCAAGAAATTTTGCAATTATTAGGGTACGGTACTGCCTGAAAGTATTATATTGTAATAATTTATGAGTTTGTACTGCAGCAGAAGACCTACTGACAGCAGTACAGTATTAAAATATTAAAAGGCGAGCGTAGCGAGCAAATAAATTTTGCAGAAATATTAAGATTAATACAGTATTAGCAGATCAGTCAGATAGTAGGTCATAGGTCAACCAACTGTTTTTAAAAACAGATGTCATTAAATTGCGAGCGTAGCTAGCAAGAAAATTTTAACATTTATATTAGGCCAACCAACTGTTTTTAAATACAGACAGACAGATGTCATTAAATGGTTATCGTTCATATGCGTACCTCTGGCAAAAGAAGCAGGTTACAGTGGTGGTGTTTTCTAACCAAAACAATAAACTAATCTCCACTCGCCATTACTTAATTAACGGAAAGGAGCAGGTTACAGTGGTGGGCTTTTCTAACCAAAACAATAAACAATATCTCAATAACATAGGGTATTTCATACTTATAGTCTTATTTTTGCAATACGAAAATACCAGAGGTACGCATATGAACTATAACTCATTAAATTGCGAGTGTAGCGAGCAAGAAAATTTTAACATTTATAGTAGGCCAACCAACTGTTTTTAAATATAGAATATGATTATGGATTAAATTGACAGCGTAGCGAGCATGAGAATGTGGTTTTATATGGGTTTGAACAATTGAAACAACTCACAGACCAGGTTGGAATTCATGCTGCAAAACTCGGACGCGTACCTGCGCGAATGACCGCAAACCAGATGCGCGTTGCGCGTTTGGGTGAGACAGGTGCGCGTTCGGGTGTGAGACAGGTGCACGTTGCGCCTCAGCGCGCAGCTCTGCCTCTGATGCGCACCACAAATTAATTGAAATCACGAAAATACACAAAAAAATTTCGCTCGCTTCGCTCGCATTAGTTTCTCATTTACAATTCTTCAAACAGTCAAATCACTTCACCATAATACTGTAATACCGGCAACCGGAGCTGAATTTGTCTATTTATTTTAACTACAGTACTCTATTGTTGTATTGTTATTAGGTCTATGCTATGCCGATGTTACGTTAGTAAACAGGTAAAGTCAGAAAGTAACAATGTATTATAAGTATGACTTAATTATAAGCCAACTGTATGTTTAAGCCTAATTGTTAGGTAGGCCTATACAAAGTATTATTGGCAGACTGGTACCTATTTCAATATTCGTTTTTTTGAAATTACCGGTACATGTTTTGTTTGTAATCTAAAATAATATTTTCTGTTATAAAAGCAGTGAGCCCGATGGGCCACCATAGTAGTGGATTAAAAAAATATTTTTTAATATTAACAATTTTGATGTTGCAAAAATTACATTTATTATGTAAGCCTAGATTCAACGTACAGACAGACAGACGTAAAGATAAGCTTAAAACGCTCAAACTTGTAAAATAGGAATGTAAAATTGTTCTTATGAACTCTGAACTGTGCGATTTTTTGAGATATGCATGACATGAGCTGCGCGATTTTGTTTGGATTATGACATATGATGAGGTGCGCGACGAGCCAATTTCAGGTGCGCGGTGATTTCAAAACAACAAAGCGTACCTGCGCGCTCATGCATGAATTCCAACCTGGCTCACAGACTCATGCAGGTTAATAAACAGATACAGTAGCCTAATAGGGAAATAGAAATAATGGATATGAGTAGGAAATAATTACAAACGCGAGCGAAGCGAGCGAAAATGTTTAACTCTTTTTAAACATACTGATATAATTTCAAGCTGTCAAGTAGAGTGGATTGGATATGTTGCCACTGCATTGCTACTTGCTACTGTTACATGACATACATCTGTCCATATGCAGATATGCGCGCCAGATCCTCAATGCGCGCCACACGACCCTGTTGCTACGCGCCAGGATCCTAAATGTGCGCCACACGACGCTGTTGCTCCGCGCCAGGATCCTCAATGCGCGCCACACGACCCTGTTGCTCCGCGCCAGGATCCGTAATGCGCGCCACACATGTTGAGCAAAACTCTACATAAATTCCAACCTGGTCTGTCCGTCTGTCTGGTAAATCTTTGAACGCGAATTTCTCGGCATCACTGATTCGAAATTGAACCAAACTTAGTAGGTAAGTAGTAGAGGGAAAGTTTAGAAAATTTGTAAAGTTTGGTGAAAAATCATGCAGTCTGACGTCAGCTACGACAGATTGTGATTTTAGAAAATGTTAAATTTCTCGGGAACGCCTCATTTTCCAGAACTGAAATTATGGTTGCTTGTAGAGAATCATAAAGTCTATCTTCTACGAAATTGAAAAGTTAAGACATTTAATTGGGGATCGGCTAGAGACTCCGAAGTAATGACATAGGCCTACCGGTACGGTACTGCTGTACTGTACAAGTACGAAATTGCAGAATAATAATTTATAATAATAATAATATAATAATAATGGCTTATTAACGTGCCCCCTTCTAACATTAGTCATGCAGAGGGCACCGTAATCAAATGTATAGTTCTGCACATTATTTAAATACAAATACTACTTAATTATTACAAACTTATATTTACAACACACATTAAAAATACAAGGGATTTAAAATTATTACATCAAGTTATCGCAAAATAATTTACGATTATTTAAAAAACAAACAGTACTTTGATACAGTAATTTGATACCACCTAGCGGATTAATATATAATTGTATATCGATCATATACATTTAATAGCATGGGGTATAGGGTCCGAGCCACGTAGTTGGTGGAGCCTTTGCGAACTGACGCTATCTCTTAGGGGGTAGGTAAATTATGGCAAATAGTTCATTCAATAATGGTACTGTATGTCATCATCGTCGCTACGATTTTGACTTATTACTTATAACTTCGTCGGATTTAAAGCTTTCGATCTAAAATTAGTAGGCATCATTAAGACCACAAGTTTTGTTTTTTAGGGACTTCCAGACACAATCAAATCCTCAGTCTCTCGCTAGAGGGCTACATGTCTAGATATTAAATATCCTCACATTTTCTTTGCTTTAAACCCGTTCTAGCTGAAACTTGGCATATTTGTACTAGACCATTAACTGTGTCATTCAAAGGAGGCTCATCTGTCTGCAGTTCACTAGTCTGCCGCTAGAGGGCAAAATATCTCAAAGTGCAATCACTGAACTAGAACGTGAATGTGCTAGAACACGTCCAGTGTACGTGTTTGCCGGACTAGGAATCAGTCCGACCAGTTCTACCTCACCGCTATTCCAGCAAGGTGTAATTCTATAGGACATGCAATACAGTAGTGTTAGGCCCTAGAGTAATAAGACAGCTTGCTTATTGTTTATCTCGCAAAATGATTGCCTGAGTATTTAATGGAGATTCTTTAGAATAAATATAGCTAAATAATTTTGTTGTGACATCGACATGGTAAATTAATATTTCAGTATCAATACTAAAACGTCATAATGTAAGTTATAACATTTCTTATAAATTTGGTCGCCTCCACGCCTAAAATATATTACTTTAAAACACAAATTTTCTGTTAATACCTGCCTGTGAACAATCCTCTGTGTACCTTTGGGTTGGGGTGCAGATTAAGGGGGGGGGGGGGGGGGGGGGGTGGAAAGCGAGCAACTTTCCCCTCTTATGATTTATTTGTGGTGTGGTTAATTTCTTAAATAGAGATTTTGTGTTAGAATTGCTCAATTTTAATTTGTATCTCATAACTGAGCCTCGTGCTGCGCGAAGGCCCCACGAACGTGTTTATATCTCCAATATGGTTGAAACATGCCCAGAAAACTATATACCATCGAAAAGAGAATGAACTAAAGTAAATATAAATCTGAAAAAAAACGTAAGATTTAAAATATTTCGCTCAAAGGACTACTACTCCGATATTTCCCATTTTCATTTTTCGATACCACATTTTTTGGAACCAGCATGTTAAATTTCATCATATTCTACGGCCACTTTTTTTATTTGTGATAATTAGAAATTTTGTAAAAAAAAATAATAATTTAAAAAAATCCACGATTTTTTATGTTTTTTTCTTACAAAAATGCAAAAATATTCTGAAATAAAAAAAGTGGCCGAAGAATATTAAAAGCTTATTAAATTTCCTTTCATGAAAATCAAAAATCACCAAAAAAGAAATGCTGAAATGGCTTAATGGTTAAGAAATGGCGGAGGAGTTAGTGTTTTTTGTGTGAAAAAATGTAATTCCGAGATAGCCTTTGATGTTTGAACCTTCCTGCGCAAAAACTGTCTGTTATACTGTATGTGATAAATATATAATGTCTGTCACTGTCATACTGTATCTAGCAACACGAAAGCACAAACCATGCTAAGATTTTATGGGTTTTCCTGGTCGCTGATTTCATTTCTGAGGTCAGTTTTCACTTTTAATGAAATCTAGTCTGTCGTTCGGTCTTTCTGACTATCCGACAATCTGTCCATCAAATTTATGGAAAGGGCAGATCTTCTAGCTATAGGTTTAGCTCTAGGGGTTTTCTGGGTCGCAGAATCCATTTCGAGTGTCAGTTTTAACATTTGATGACTTCCAAATTCTCTGTTTGGGGCTGTCGGTTATATTTTGACTGACAGACATGCGTACAGACAGGAACGACGACGCAAAAGTTATAATACTGATATCAGGAATGATGTCACGAAAGAATAAAACCCATATTGCAAATTTTTTAGACAGATAGTATGAATTCCATTGTTTTGGAGACATACTGTACTTACGGACAGACCGACAGTTTAAACGGACCTAGATAGCCATATATCGAGAAGTAAGACGATTTGCTGAACGAACGGTTTTCATATTTGGAATCCTGATTAAATTCTGCAAAGAAAATGAAAATTTTAACAACCTTGGGGGTTATACCCCCCCCCCCCCCCACCCCTTAACAACTAAACCCGAAAAAACTAAAACTAATTAGGCCTAATAACTAAACTAATACGAACTTAAACCTAATCCCGAACTAAACTAATAACTAAACCAGAACGAAACTGAAACTAATTAATAACTAAACTAAAACGAACTTAAAAAAACTAATCCCGAACTAAATAATTAACAACTAAACTAAAACGTTCATACAAAGCTGGAACTTCTGAGCTGTCAGCTACAGTCCCATTATATTCTTACTCTACATCAATAATCTAC
>JAUCBJ010004206.1:0-13906 GCA_032718475.1 Nemertoderma westbladi
CCCATCAGG
The DNA here is from genome assembly GCA_032718475.1 of Nemertoderma westbladi. Classification (NCBI taxonomy): domain Eukaryota; kingdom Metazoa; phylum Xenacoelomorpha; order Nemertodermatida; family Nemertodermatidae; genus Nemertoderma; species Nemertoderma westbladi. The sequence goes on from JAUCBJ010004206.1 coordinate 10, forward strand.
GCCCCGTCCGGACGCTATTATTCGTCCCGAACCAACCGACTCTCATCTCCTCTTCCGACGACAACTCGATAAAGGTTTGGATTCTCGAGGATTCCGAATGCCCGGCGCGTCGGCTGTCATTCCGGTCCGGGCACCGGGCGCCGCCCACCCACATCCGGTTCCACGAAGGCTCCCTCCTCAGTGCGGGCGCCGACGCCACGCTGCGGGTATTCTCGTTGCGACATCCTCGGTTGGATCGGAACCTCGGCGTCGCCAACCGGAAGCGAACCGGCGGTAAACTGCCGCGGATAGCGGGGTTCGCTTCTGAACCGGTCCGGCAGTCCGTCTGGGACTCGGTGGTTGCGAACCACGTCGGTTCCGGGGTCGTCACCACCTGGAACCTCGTTAAGGGTTCCCTCGGGGCCCACGTGTTCCAGAGCACCGTCGGTGCCTGCACCGCTGTCGCACTCACCGGTTGCGGTAACTTCTGTCTGCTCGGGTACGCGTCCGGGTTGGTTGTCCGGATTAATCTCCAGTCCGGGATCCGACGCGCCGAGTATCCGGACACCACGGAGGTCCGAGGTCTGGCCGTAGACGCCCTCAACCAGGTCGAGTTATTATTTAAGTGTTCGGCGGTACCGGTAGCTGGTAGAGTTTGGTGGTAATTAGTATCTGTTAGGTAGTTTTACTTGTGTTACTTTTTAAACAATGAAATAAAGATTCTTAGTGAATCACTTATTTGGGGTGAATCTGAATTCTGTAGATTCTCGGAGACTGAAATAGATTTCTTAGCCGAAATCTGAATTTCAGTTGCCGAAATTTACATATTTTTTGAAACGAACCAGCAGGTCAATGAGATACGTGTTTTTGTAGACGAGGCGAATACACATCGACCTTGCGATAAATATCGTCCGTCGTAGCTTCTTGGTGTTCACAATCAATGAAACTGTTCTTTGTGAACATTTCTTGTCAAACTTATCAACAAAATCTTCGAATTACATTTCAAAGTAATTCCCATTAGGCCTACATTAATAATATTAATATTGCATTAAAATAAAGCGTAGCGCTGATGTTATCCACAGGATAGGCCTATTTAATATTCTAGAATATTATCGTAATTAATATGGCCACCATTTACCTACTGGTTCACTTTCGCTTTAGTTATTTCACAATGGAAGAAACTTTGATGGAAAATATTCGCGCTTTATTTTACGTCACTTGCAACAAATAAAACGACGTGGCAAAATTAAATAGTTATTATGGCGTTTAATATCTCTTATTCTAGGGATGTCCCGGAATTCTGTTCCGGCGGTTTTTGCCCGATTCCGGTTCCGGCCGTAATTGCCGGAATGGGGTCAATTCCGGCCGGAATTTTACCGGAATTACCAGGTTCCTAACTAGTTTGATAGTTGCACATTTTGCACGTTGACACGCAGTGCTTTACAGTTGCACGTTGATATGTAACATATTTCCAAAAACATTTCACCTGGTAATCAAACTAAAATGGTCCCACCATATGTTACACCACCTATTCTAGTATTCATATACAATTCACAATAACCATCGTAATTTACATTAACTAATGAAATGCATCAATACGCCCGTGTCCCACTGGTCAGAATGTCAAAATGAATGCCTCCTTGCTCCATTGGTAACACAAGTCATAAGTCATTTGATAAAAAATATAAGATGCGTCTCACATTTACTGCATATTTATACCCAAAGTAACCAATCACAGGCATCTTGCCGGATATAACACATGAGTTATGTGGTAAAAGATGGAACATGGGACATAATCACTTTCGACTCATAGGTCGTAACTTACGATTTACCAGTGGAGACGCTCCCATTGAAACCAATGTGTTCCATAATTTATTCTGACTAAGACTATACATAAGACTTAGCAGTGGAGCACGGGCCTTAGGGTTTTTCCAATAGTAGTTTTCCCAACTTGCTTATTACATTTTGCTTATAAAAAAAATGGCGTTTTTAGATTGATCTTACACTAATTTTACATTGATTTTATATTATTTTACTTTGAATTAATTATTGAATAATATGATAATATTATGATTGGTATTATCTCGTCCAACGTAACATTAGGATGACCACTAAAGCTTTGCAGCTTATTTCCATTGGGGTCCATTATGTTACTTGGTTACAAATACAATATTACACAATTACAAATACTACTTACTCTAACCTAAAACTAATATAAACGTTATTACAATACGTACAGGTTCTGCGAGTGGTCGTTAGTTCAGTCCTGCGTCGTAGGTGCTGCATAATATAGTAGTTTAATTTCTATTTACAGCAAAGCTATTTCCTGCCATAAATCTATTTATTCCCAGCAATAATTAAACTGTAACATGTGATTTATTGTGTTGGTTCGAATAACATGTCTCTGTAACATGCTCCTTTCCCTTAAAGACACCAGGATATTGCACCAAAGGACCTAATGACGCGAAACCTCATTAGGTTTTTGGTTAACGTAGGTTTTTAGGTATGAGTCTAAATGCTAAAAACCTAACTTTTGGCCAAAGTTATAGATTTTAGAAACAAATTATATTGAATTCCCTGTCGTTCAATGCCGAAGTACCATCACGTCCCCATAAACGGCCATAACGGCCCAGGCCATTCTCCACTCCACCCACCTTAATTCCCCCCAAGGTTCTGATTCATCTCATTATCAAACTTAGCTGTAGAAATTAATAAAATCCATTTGGTTTACAAAAAATTATAAAGTTTCATGGGTCATTTAGTGTATTTCACTAATTATAGAAAATTCCGGTTCCCTCCAGAATTCCGGCCGGAATATTCCGGCATGTTGAATTCCGGTTCCGACCGGAATCAAAATATCGATTCCGGGACATCCCTATCTTATTCACGTAAAAATATTACTAGAGTTTACTAAATGCAAACCAGATGTGTAAATCATTGTGTTCTGGGTGTTTGTTTGTTCGAATGTTTGGCAACCAAGGCAACTACAACGAATAATCAATCAATATGTGTATTTTTTTCAGGTTGTAATAACAGCGAATATCAAAGGCGACCTAAAGCTGTGGCGATATAAACGGTGTAGCGTTATAACGGAGACGAACGTAGGAGTTTCTGTGCGAGCGATAGAACTACATCGGGACTCGAACATGTTGGCGGTCTCCCTGAACGACGACTCGGTGCTAATCGTCGACGTCGATATATTCCGGGTCGTCCGGAGATTCCGGGGACCCGCCAATCGGATCACAGACATGGCCTTCTCCGACGACGCCCGTTGGCTCGTCGTAGCCGCCGCAGACTGCTCCGTATGGACGTTCCATCTCCCCACAGGTCGACCAATAGACGCCTTCCTCGTCGACTCACCCGTCACCTCATTGGCTATTTCCCCTAGCAACCACGTGTTAGCGACCACTCACGTCGACCAACTGGGTATCTCCGTGTGGATCAACCGAGCGGTGTTTACCCGGGTGTCTATTACGCCTCTAGCGGACGGGTTCGTCCCGGAGGCCGTGATGGAGGCCCCATCCACCGCCGGTGTCCCCCGCGATCTCGTTCCACACGAGTCCATGGAGGTAGACCACGAAGAGTACTCGAGTCCGGGTCAGCTGTCTGGGAACCTCGTTACTTTGTCGCTCCTCCCCCAGTCTCGATGGAAGACCGTCGTTAATATCGACCTCATCCGCAAGCGAAACCGACCGAAACAACCGCCACAACGTAAAGAGGCGCCATTCTTCCTGCCGACGGTCCCCGGGATAGAAACCGCTTTCGATACGTCGAGTAAACCCCAAGCGACCAACGACCAACCCCCAATGTTATCCTCATTATTCGATGATAAATCTCCACTGGTCAACCTCCTCTCCAATGGTGATGTCTCTGAAACATGGGAAGTGATTTTAGCCTTCATGAAGGAATTAAATCCGTCAGCAATTGATCTACAGATCAGATCTCTCGATCCTGATCTTGATGGATCTTCGTGCGATTTATGTAACTTCGTACGGTTTCTCAACCTGTGTTTATCGAGCCGCCAATGTTTCGAGTTAGTTCAAGCGTTCTTGTCACTTTTCCTCAAACATCACGGTTGTAGAATAATTAGTTCTGGTGAATTAAGTTTATTAGTTGCTGAACTTAATGAAACTCAGCGTTCAGTTTGGTTGTCCCTACAGCAGACATGTCTACAAAGTTTAAGTATAACCAACTATATTAAAAGTGCCTTAATATAAATGTTATATGGGTTATGTTATTTTTAGATATTTGCAATAAAGATTGAAAAGTGCATTTTAATTTTGGTTGAATTTAATTACCGGTATAATTACATTCCCAGCGACAACATGTCATGTTTCGTTCCCCAAAACTGATCACTTGCTTATAGATTTAGAACGGCCAATTTTTGGGCGTCGAAATTAGGAATAACATAAGGAATTGTTGTACCACTCGTAATTTGCCTGCTCTGCGTCAGAGAGAAACTATTTGAACGGTAAGCGAGATAATTTTGAGAATTCTGCAAATATTTATTTATTATTACTCTGGAGTCCCGAATAGACGGGCGACACGGTTGTTAATTTTTGAAAAAAAATCCACCCACAATTATCTTATTCCTCTCTTATTCTCTAATATTTTTTTCTACAAAATTTAGTACATTTATTATTATGAGTAAATAAACGTTTGTTCTCATAATAATTGAGAGTTGAAAGTGAAAGAAAACAAAATCATGTACCGAGTATACCACCGGTAGCCGTAGGTACTACTGTACCTGTACCCCTATACAGTACTGTATGTTAAGTAAGTATGTTAAATTTTCTACCCACCACGTCTATTCCAGCCACCCCGACTAATTAGCATAATGACATTTTTCTACCCACCCAGTTTAAATCATACGATATCAGCGACGAGCGTTATACTGCGCACACGACACTCGTGGACGATGTCCACCCAGACCCCCCTGCTAGACTTAGAGAGGACAACGAAGTAGTTGGCTGATATCGAAATAAAGAGATACCAGAATGTTGCCACGTGTCTAGTTCATGTACAGTTGATCCGATTAGCTGCTGCAACAAGAGTGATCAACTACTCTTGTTGCAGCAGCTAATCGGATACCTTGAATCAGCAGGGGGACACTCGGATTTACCAGTGGACCACGCAGTGTCTCAGTGGTAATAGTATGGACATATGTGTTACACCATGTTATCACATTGTTACACCCTTCGCAACATCCTGGCATTAGGTTAAGTTTATACAGTCAGAAGCGTACTACTCTTAACTAGAATTAATCTTTAAAGTAAATATACGAAATATTGACGGCTACGGTTATCTAAATCGATATTATTAAGACAATGATATATAATATAATTGCTGCAAAGTGAAACTAACGTAATATGCAATATTAGGATTGCGTATTAAACTATAAAAAACACAAGTTCAATATTATAATTTATTACGTTGACTTGGGTTTCAGCTTCTTCACCAAATTGGGACTATTTTAGCGGCATCGGATTCAACTTCGACGGAGTCCGGTTGCAGGATACGTTTGAGGTTTTCCGCTTGTAATCTTCTTTGATGAGAGATTTTTGATGCAAGTTGTCATTTTGCTTAAGCAATTCTCTTTGCCGATCAACCGCAGGAGGTTTAAAATATGCCTTGGTATCGACGTTGTTGGAATGCGGTGCGGATTTAAACATCATTAATTTATTGTAGCAAACTTCCGGCAACTGCCACTCATCATCCCCACCTTGACTCGATTTTTCATACTTTGAACTTTCCTTTACTATATTCGTGTGGGCATAGTTGCAAGTTGAATCTTTTACAAAATAGCTCTGCATCTTAGACACCATTTTTTCGTAAAATTCCATTTGGCATCCAAGTTCGCGAATCGTACTTAAATGTGTGTCTCTTTCTTTTTGGAACTCCTGAGAAAGATCCTTCATCTCTCTTTTAGCATCTTGCAGCATTTCCCCAAGAGTTACTATCCTCTTTTCCTTCTCCTTGCGTTCATTCCTCTCATCTGTGTACATCGACACCACAGTCATAAGGTCCTGTCGCTCTCTCAGTTTATTCGCTTTATCACGGGCATGCTTTGATTTTGCGTCGTGTTTTCGTTGTTTTTCTTTCACTGCCGCTTGACTATCTCCTGTGCCGTGTTCTAACTGTTTGCTTAAGTATTTTAATCTCTGTGTTGCTGCATTACTGGTTATTAATGTTGGGTGCATGGCCTCATCTCCTTCGTTATAGAGAGCATTCGTTGTAACTGTGAGACTTTCCTGCGAACCCTTTAACAAATTTTTTTCATTTTCTATAAATTGTTGTTTCTTTTGCAGTATTAAGCTTTGTTTTTTACTCAATCCAATTTCAGTCTCTTTCAATTTTATCTGTTTATTATACTTCACTTCCAATTTATTAAAATCTTTTTGGTATTTCGTTTCAAGTTCATCGATTTTTTCTTTAAGTTTACTTGATGTATTCTTTTCCGCATTGAATTTATTTTTTAACTTTTCAACCTCTTCATTGTACTCATTTTTCATCTTTTCTTTTTCTTTTTTCATTTCCTCCACTTTCTCCTTTTCAATCTTGCCTTCGTCTTCTGCTCTCTGTTGTAGTGCATTGAGATCTGTATCGTGAGGGGATTGCCCCTTGTTTGATAGCATCATTTTTAATCGCTCAATCTCTTCTTGCATTTGTCTCATTATTGTGTCTTTGGGGTCCTCATTGATTTTAGGTTTGTTTTTTATTTGTTTAGCTCTATCTGCATATCTTAAAGTACTTAGGGTTTCTTCATAACTATCTGATGAAGGAGATATACAAGCTATCATTAAGGTCTTGGTATTACCACCAAGGGAATCTTGCAACAATCGAGTCAGTTTGGAATCTCTGTAAGGAATGTGACCGCCTTTCTTTCTACCATCAACAAGAGCGTTTATTACATTACCAAGAGCAGACAAAGACAAGTTGATTTTGGCTCCCTCTCTCAGCCTTTCACCAGTAGCTCCTGTCTTTCCTTGACGTTCTGATCCAGCCAAATCTACGAGGTTGAGCTTTCCAACTTTGACATGTTTCCCACCTTTATCATCAGTTACTTCGGTTTCTACATATATTGTAAATATAGAATGAGATCTAGATGATTGCGCGTTCATTTGTGTAGATCCTGTTGCGCGGACACTCACGCCCTTCTCCATTAGCTCCATGCATTGTTGTACTTCGGTACATGGCGACATCGTGAGATCTTTCACGTACACCCCTTTCGATGGATGCTCACTCAAACTCCTGACTGGTTTATTTGTAGCCAAAAGATCTCGGATTTCTTCGTTGTAAATTTCTAAATAAGATGAGTAAATTAAGAACTTGCTGCATTTCGTCAGATGCGGAGATTCGAAAATATCAGCAAACGATCTTGGTATGAAGCCGTGATTAGTCGGTGGGTCAGGTATGCCCTGCATCGTATATGATTTACCGCAACCGGTTTGGCCATAAGCAAACACAGTTGCGTTATAACCTTCAGGAACACTTGCTACACTAATGTAACCTACATCGTCATATAATTCTGAAGTTGTTGACTTTGTTCCGTAACTTCCATCATACGTGAAATCTTTGGCTGATTTCTCTTCCTTATTTTTGATCCCACATGTTCCTTTATCTGTGTCTGTCTCAATGATAACTTCTGTACCCTTGGTGTTCTTCTCTTTTTCGTTCATTGGTCGACATCTAACGATCACTTTAATGGATTCTCCATCTTTAGAACTTGTACTTGAAGTTCCGGGTGCCATTGTTCTTTTAGTCAGTTAGTATGATGTACATCTGGGGTACATATGAATACTGCCCGTGTACACGCCCGGCTATTAGTTGCCAAGAAGCACTGGAAATGATTACTTCGCCCTGTCGACACCCCCTGTCATTTTTTTAACCATTGCCGGTAATTTTTTTGTGATTTTGAGTGTTTTTTTGATAATGGTGAATATTCTTGAACCATAGTAGATATTATTTCATGGTAGCTAGTGTTTGTTTTTTTACTAGCTTGTATTTTTTACTTGCTATAATATTAAAATTATACTTTTTTGTTATCATAATTAGTTATGGTAGCTAGTATTTTTATGGAGCTAGTGAATTACTTACTACTAGTAATAGTATATATTTAAAATGTTTAAAACTGTTTTTTTTATAATGTTGCTTATGTATAGGTGTTGTTGGTTTGGTAACAATCCTCTATGGTTGCTGGGTTACCTAGCCTAAATTATTACCCTAAAATAATATCTGGGTCTCATTCAGGTACACTTTGCTGAATTTAAATTTAGAAAACTGTACCGCCACACGATGTTCCGTTCAGCTTAAACTGTTATAATATCATCAATATTTTTGGTCATTAATAAATGCTGCAACAGTTCTAACCTGAAATATCAATGTTTTCACAAATTTTTTTTATAATTTCATAAAAATATCACAGGGTCAAAATCACAAATCACAATGGTCAACATAAAATACGCACTAGCAACTCCACTATAACCATGGCAATGTATATATAATTTTGTAGCTCTTTGTGGTGGTCATCTACTGGTATAAAAATTAAAAGTATATACCATTACTGTGAAAAATGGAACGTCTTCAAACGTGATATTTTCACGTTTTCTAAAATGTCAAGGTCTATCTTGATTCACATTCAGTCTAGTATAATCCATAAGAATCGGCAGACCCATAACAAACTATATATCTCCAGAAAGCAGAGATCCTGGCGGATCTAATGAGATAGGAGATGTACTGGTTCTTCTAACCACTACGCTGCTATGTTAATTTGAAAATAGATTTAAAAATGAACCGAGATTTCGTCCACCCTGTAACGTTGTTTATTGCCGACCTTTACTATAACAAGGCGACCGTAAAGTAAGTATAATACTTTCAATTTATTTTTGATTTCACTAAAAAATTTTATTTGAAAGGAAAACACCACTCTGGGGCCAAGCTATGGCCTTTGGTACATGGTAACTCCAGTCCGTTCATTCTTGAACGTCCATCCTGTAACGCTATTTGAAGTTCAATAACTTTATATGTATTGATCGTAGCGTCACAAAGTAAACATTATTAGATCTCGTTGTGCGCTTTCAAATAGTGTACGGCAATACGTGTTTTGCAGTTCTACTAACAAATTCCACCTAGTAACAAATGAATGTCCAAAACCTGTAACGCGTCCGCGTTACAAGGTGCGCTACAGGGTCCAGTCTGTAATGCAATTTTTCTTTAAAATCCGTTGTTACAATGCTGGACATCCATGCCTGTAACGTGTTTATTTGCAGATTACATACGTATATACATAGGTCGGTAAGTACACTCAGTACTGCACCATTACTGGCATTCAATACCTGCCCGGAAGCGGTACATACACGATCAGATCATAATCTACTTTCATTTTAGTAATTCCTAACCTGTACAACCTGTACCTATACAAGGAAAATATATGAGAAGACACTACCTATAGAAACAGGGAATTCACACCTGCCGAACTCCAGAGAAGCATTAAAAGCATGTCCAATAATAAAGCGAGTGGATGAGATGAAATCCCAGCGGAGGTATGGAAAACAGGAGTGCTAAACAGACCATTATTGAATGTTTGCAACCGGATGTTAAAAGGGGAAAAGCCACCACCAATTTGGACTAAAGGTCAACTAAAGCCTCTCCCCAAGAAAGGAGACCTCGGTATACCAACAAACTATCGTGGGATCTGTCTACTTGTGGTAGCTGCCAAAATATACTGTGGAGGCTGTATGCTTATAAGGCTGAATGTTTACTCATCCTCATAATGATTCTCCATAAGGCTAACATTATTGTTTGAAATATAAAAATCTGTTATAATAATAATATACACCATGTCCCGTAATATAGTGTCATTTTCCGATGACACGGACCCCCCCAAATTTTTCTACAAATCTTTATCATATTGCTTACAACTAGTTCAACTCACCGTGGTTGTTACCATGAAGCCCGAATTTTCGATTTTGCCTTTAATATAAGTGTTTTAAAAAAGTGTCTTTTGCGAAATCGCATCCTCATTGCCATTCTTCACTTTAGTCGTCGTTACTTCAATAAAAAGCTTGCGTTGAAAGGATTCCAAAAATGTAGCAATATCTGAATTTCATTGAGAAGCAGCTGAGAAATAGGCGTTCAAAGATTGCAAGAATTATTGTTCGCTGCAAGCCATTTATTCTATTTAATAAATACACAAAATTCTAGAATGTGTTATTTATTTTATGAGTTGGTAGGCAACAGCGGTATGCCTATACAATATCTATATTGCCTAGCTAATCATACATAAACAAATTGTTCCAGAATATTGTGTATTTATTAAATAGAATAAATGGCCTGCAGTGAACAATAGTTCTTGCAATCTTTGAATGCCTATTTCTCAGCTGTTTCTCAACGAAATTCAGACATTGTTACATATTTGGAATCCTTGCAACGCAAGCTTTTTATTGAAGTAACGACGACTAAAGTGAAGAATGGCAATGAGGATGCGATTTCGCAAAAGACACTTTTTTAAAACACTTATAAAAAAATTTAAAGGCAAAATCGAAAATTCCGGCTTCATGGTAACAACCACGGTGAGTTGAACTAGTTGTGTTTCAAATTTCAAGCAATATGATAAGATTTGTAGAAAAATCTGGGGGGGGGGATCCGTGTCATCAGAAAATGACACTATATTACGGGACATGGTGTATATTATTATTATAACAGATTTTTATATTTCAAACAATAATGTTAGCCTTATGGAGAATCATTATGAGGATGAGTAAACATTCAGCCTTATAAGCATACAGCCTCCACAGTTTTAATGTTGGCACAAAGATTTCAAAATAAAACAATAATTAGATGAGAGCACAGTGAAATCAATAGTAGCCAACATATTGTATAACTAACAGTCATTTAGCTTGCAAATTAATTAACATTAATTTGTACTTCTTTGTTAGTTGGCCCTTCCTTACAATTTTCATGAGTGCCAGGTGATGTTTTTTTTATCATTGCGCCTATGGCAATTTTCGTGTTTTGGAGCTATTTTTCGAAATAAAACAAGTTTTAAAACGCTTATAAATAAAGGCGAAATCGAAAATTCCGGCTTCATGGTAACAACCACGGTGAGTTGAACTAGTTGTGTTTCAAATTTCAAGCAATATGATAAAGATTTGTAGAAAAATTTGAGGGGGGGGGGTCCGTGTCATCAGAAAATGACACTATAATACGGGACATGGTGTATAGATTTTATAAATATAACTAGTTTTTTCGCAAGCTGCATTTTGTTATCATAGCTTTTTTCTTGTGTTTTGGAATATATTTGTTTTTCTTATTCATTTCTTATTATTTTTAATAATAATAAGTGAATTGTTGTGGGGTGAGTAACGCGGTGTATTAAATATACAATGTAAATAAGACAATATGATAATGCTCTCCATAGCGAAAAATATCAATCCTTGGTCGGTCCCAAGTCATAACACCTTAACCTTAGGCTTCAAATTGACATTTTATAAATTTTATCATCTGTTTAGCCTGGTTGCCAAGTTAACTGGATTTTCTATTTAACCTCATTCGGCTCTGATATGGCCCTTATGCTTAGGTTGAGAAACCCCCAAGTTTATATCAACTACAATTTTCCTACAAATAGAGTTAAAAATATTGACTTGAAATACATAGACTTTTTATGAAGTCCATTGCCATGGAAACCAGATTTTTCCCAGACATGTGACCTATCCCACACGATGCGCCTTGGTGAGTAGTATATACATGCAAAATTTCGGGTTACTTTTTCAAGGCTAGTTTTTGCTGGACTTAAAAAGGACCATATCTGCCTCAAATCAGGAAAAGGGCCCACTATGTATACACCATCTCAGCTAAGGAAAATCTTTCTTAGCGAAAGTAGTTGATTTTCCTTAGCTTCGTGGATAAAAAATATATATATATTAGTGGTGCGGGTTTTTTTAAATTGATTTGTATTCATAACTATTAATTGCAATAAATTATCACGGTCGCTAGTTATCATTATGATACTGTATGTAGTGTTTTTTCATTAGCTAATTTAAAAAATAAAAAATACACCTCCCACCAAGTATTTTATATAAAGCAGCTAATTTTTTTTATCATAGCTAGTGATTTATTACTTTTGTATAGAAAGGGCTACCCATGGTGTACGCGGGGCATATTCATTCCTATACCTGTTATAGGGCGGATGCAGATGAACCATATACACTACATGTATAAATACTATTATTATATAAAGTATTATTTTGTTGATATATATAGACCTACACAACTTAGTTAACAATAATATTAAATTAGGGCCTACTGTTATTATTATATATCTCGTTACGTAAATGCTAACAACACCGTACATAACAATTTTAATGTGTGAAACATTTTTTTACCTACCACAATGAATTAATAATTATCTAGTTGCTAAGATAACGCCAGTAATAATAATAACAGTAGACCTAGGCCTAGTAAAATACAATAGAAAGCAGAATTATTATCGGCAGGTCTGGTTTGTATTTGAGAAATCCAAATACATATAATCAACCCGATGAAATGAAGATTTTATTTCGCATATTTCTAAAATGTTTTAATTTCTGGCCACTAGCGGCAGACTGGATAACTTCTGATAGATTACTGCCGAAACAAAGACGCAGCCTGTTGGTTGACTACGGTCTGCCTAGTTTAAGCTAAAACTGATAACAAATAACGAAATGAGAGAAGGTTTTCACTTTCAGATATTTCGCTCTCTAGCGGCAGACTGGAGAACTACTGACCGATCACCTTCACCAATACACAACATGTGGTATAGTACATACATATATGCCAAGATTCAGCTTAAACAAATTAAAATCAAGTTGAATTAGAGTTAATCATCTGGTACAAATCTGCCAAGTTTCAGTTTGAACGGATTATAAGCATAGAAATGAGAATCAACCTCCACCCCCACTATATCAAGTATAAGGAAAAATATGCAATATGTTTCAGTTTCTAGATGCCATGGCAACATTGTTAACAAAGTGTTTTCAATATCACTTAGCTGTTTTGACAACATAAAGGAGCGCATTTTGAAAGATGTGTGAGGTTTACGTGTTACGTATATTTACAACAAAATTCAGAAGTGCCGAAATGACCTTCATAAGGCGCAGAAAGAGTCCCGCCTCAAACAGACTACAGCGGCCAAGAATGCAGTTACGGCTGCATCTAGGTCCCTGAACAGGCAGTACTCTGTTAATCTACAGGAGCTAATAAACCAACAGGTTGATGCCATCAATGATGCTGACGACAGCAGGCAATCATCCCAGGCATGGAAATCGATCAATCTGCTTACTGGGCGGAAAAGCCAACCAACCACCAAGGTTAAGGCTGAATCACCAGCCGATCGCCTCAATGGTTGGAAAGCCCACTTTGAAAAGCTCCTCAATAATGACAGGGTATTGCCTGATAACTTTATAGAAGTAAAAGTGTCTGAGTCTGTACTCCCAGATATTCCCATTGGCGATATCTCCTTTGCAGAAGAGAGGGCTGCTGCAAAGAGCATTAAGACCAATCGTGCCAGTGGAGTAGATGGTGTTCCCCTGAGGTCTTTAAAACACCTGAGTGTTTAAAGCTCATCTATCCCATCATAGTAGACATGTACCGAACAACAAGAGCCCCACAGGAAATGAAAACAAATAAGTTGGTGCCAGTTCCCAAGAAGGGCAACCTAGCACTCTATGGTTCTTTTCGGGGAATCTCATTGATCTCGATTGCTGCAAAGCTATACAATATAATTATATTAAATCGCATCAGGGATCCCATTGAGAGACTGCTCCGTGGAAATCAGAATGGGTTCCGTAAAGGTCGTGGGACCATGGAGCCCATTTTGGCACTTAGAATGATAATTGAAGAGTTATCAAAAAAGAAAGACAGGCATCTGGCTGTATCTTTG
>JAUCBJ010004208.1:0-19811 GCA_032718475.1 Nemertoderma westbladi
AGCGGTATGGCTTAGCTAGGGGTCTGTCGGCCCCTTTGTGAGTCCCAACTGTCGGAGCTTTCCGAGTCCCTTTCAGGCTCGTACTAATGCCAGTCATGGAACCCATGCCAGGAAGTCAGTCCTTGTCGAACCCTTCCTTTCCGTCCGGTCAGTCGATCCTTCGCAAGTCCCCAATGCGAAGACTCCGCCCAAGTCCCTTTCAGGCTCAGTTGTAGCCAACGCACTGGGAACCGCTTAGGATCTGTCAGTTCCCGTCGCAAATCCCTGGAGCAACCAGCTAAGCGTTCCGAACCCTTTTCAGGCTCGTAGTCGCCGCTGATGGCCAGGAACCGCTAAGGGCAGCCCTTGTCCCCAGGCCTAGCGGGTTACCAACTCCCGAAGTAGAAGGAGGTTGTCTAGGCCTCAGTAACTATCAGGCAACCCTGACAGCTGAGAGTATTGCTTGATTTTGCCTCCCACCCCTGGCCCTTAAATATCTGATATGATTCCCGCGCCCCGTAAGTCGCCCCAAGATGCTCCCATAACTCGCCCCCAGTCTATCGAATGTACCCAAATTTTGTGTTCCCACGCCCACACTGATATTGGCACATTCATATAAAATAAATCCAAAAAATATGTAACTCGCATTATGATAAATTGAATACCGCAAACAGTCCCCCCAAATGACCTTCGTGAGGTCTATCGGTAGATCGAGTTTGCGTAGGTCATTTCCCCATATAAAAAACCCAATTTTTTACTATTGCATAGTCTATGATTAATTTGTCCTAGAGTTAGTTTATGTACGTATAAAAATAAATGTTCGAATATGTGTCTATAAAATGTCCTGGTCTTCTATCTCCTGCTTTGATATGCTTTCCTTTTCTTTGCGCGTCAACTTTCATCTATCGCCAGTGCGGGTAGAGGAGCATCGTTGGCCGTCGTGAGCATCGCCACTGCCTGCCTCCTGGCGGCCCTTCCTCGGGGAGGTATCGAGATGAGATCTGTTCTCCTCTCCAACTCGGTGGTTCGAGCGGCCTGGAACCATTCTCCGTCTCCAAATGCTTCCGTATACGAGTATAGACGTCTGATCACTTCGAAGGGGCCGAATAGATTAGCGCTAAGTATTAAATCCACATAGTGGAAAGGCAAGGTCTTCGCCATCTCCTGTGCGACGTTTCGGACACTCAATCGCGCTCTGGTCTTTACGTGTGCGTTGGCGTACGTCTCGAACATAACCATGTTCCCGGTAGCCGTAACGTCCTTGGTAGGACATTTAATGTTGCATCGAAGGCTCGCTGTATGCCCACGGAAACCGCACGTTGTACAGACGCTATAAAGTATCAGGCAAACTGCTACGTCATGGCCCGGGGTATTTGCAAGCACGGTTCGGTAACTCGTTGTTTCTTTCCGCGAGGACACTGATCTGAACCACAGCTACTGCAAACATCGAGTTGCATTTCCCGACTGAAGAAGATCTGGATCTGTACGCCGGCGTGATATTCCAGTCATCTATCCTTTTTCGGGATAATCATCGTAACCGGAAGCCCGCGGAATGCCGTGCTGTCGCGGAGTTGGGCCTCGCTTCGGTATCCTTCTTTATGGTCTGCTGGACGCATCTCGGGTGCCCGTTTTTGATGGTGGATCCACTCCTTCTGTTCCGCGTACCATCGGGTGAGTCTCATCGGGTCTTGTGGAACGGTGGGAGCCATCGCAACAGCCAGTCGGCGAAGGGGTGCCGGAACATTCGCCGAAGGAATCCCGAGAAGGTCTCCAGGGGTTGGCGGTATACTAGGACCCTTCATAACTTGGATAGCCGATCGGGTCCGCAGTGTACTGGTACTTGGAGTTTCCGTGGACCAATCCTCTCCTCTAGGAAATGGGTACGGAGATAAACTCCTGCATGCATTGTCGAAGTCACTAAGCACGAGGGTGGGAACTAGCTCTCTCGCTGGACTACCGGAGCCAAGCGGAGTGGTTACGCCAGATTCCGTCGCAGGCTCAGTCGTGGCAATACGTTTAGTGGCTGATCCGTAGGCGACTTCCAGTTCGAGTTGACGTTTTGGTGTGGATAGCAGAACGCCTTTGTGTTTCCATAACTCCTCTCCTTCCGACGATACTATATGTTCCTCTGCGCCAAGGAGATCGGTAATCGAGGGGATATCGAATGGTCCGTGCAGGTCCCAGGATTCGATTACGTCTCGCGTCTTGGTATCTTCCGGTGGGATATTCTGC
The DNA here is from genome assembly GCA_032718475.1 of Nemertoderma westbladi. Taxonomy (NCBI): domain Eukaryota; kingdom Metazoa; phylum Xenacoelomorpha; order Nemertodermatida; family Nemertodermatidae; genus Nemertoderma; species Nemertoderma westbladi. The sequence goes on from JAUCBJ010004208.1 coordinate 2,212, forward strand.
ACCACTTTAAACGCGTGGTCGATCATCTCGTTCCATTTGTAATCGATGAAGGACTTGGGGGCCGTGCTAATGAGTTTATCGAGGGTTTTACAGATAAACTTGGCAACCGTGTACTATTCCATCGTGACGTAGATGTAGTTTCGTCGATCCGGATCATCCCAGCGTTGGTGGATCGTCCACTTCCTCTCTACGTCCCTCCAACGGTTCTCCCGCTCATGCTGTATCGCTAAATCCGGATGCGCGCCGTAGATTTTATTGTAGTCCGGGAATTTCTATGGTTTAAAATCTAAACCGCCGTTTAGCACCGCTAGGTAGCCGATACCGGATTTAGTCTGTCTCACCTCTTTAAACCCACCCATAAAGTCCGTGGCCTGTAACCAGGCCAGCAGGGTTTGGGTGTCGATGAAGTGGCTGATCGCGCTAATGTCCTCTCTACGATTCCTTCCGAATGGAGGGTTGGTATAGTCGTTCCGGAGATCCGCCCTTATATCCCCCAGATCTTGATAATATCGAAGTCGAACAATACCTGTTGGATCGCCGATGGTAGTAGCCAGATTGCCCCAGCTGTCCGTAATTCCTGTTGGGGTGTTGGGAAGATTCGACATATCAGTACCAATCCGTCTAGGGTTCCGAGGACGACGATTAGTGACCGACCGCACTCCTTCGTCCCGTATTTCTCTTTATAGTCGTCTCGGTTTTGGATGACTGTCATAAGTTCCTCTCGTAGCATCGCCGTACATTCCGCCAGGTTTCCCCAGTGTGCAAGATATGTACTTTTGTCGTCGATGAAACTCTGACATCGCGCCGTTGTAACCGCCTTCAGAGTTGGCGTCGTGTTGCCCTCGTTATCGTATATTAGGCACCGGGATTTGTAAACGCTTCGCCGAAACGTATCCCAGAACGACAACTCTCCTCCTCCGGTTACCTCAGGGTTCCGAGTCCTTTTCAGGCTCGTACTTGCATCGGTGAACCAGAGCGTCTGCAGGTTACGGGAATCCGGTACCTCCCTCCCGGAGAAACGAATGACTCACACATTCTCGCTCAACAGGTTGTTCCATTTCACATCAAAACTAGGAGATCCAGGCTGTGGATAGTCCAATAAATCAATTATATTACATAATTCGCCAAGAATCTGGCGATTCGGGTCCATATTGTAAATTACGTCCGTTACAAATTAATTCAGTTAGTTATAAATCCAGAAAGTCTGATTCCATAGCGACTGCAGAATAGTTATTTTTTTAATGTAGTTAATATTATTGCTATATAGGCATCTATCATCTTATTGTTACTACATTCAGTATTTACAGTTACTATAGCTATACATTATTATCCAACCAGTTTTTTGACTTTTTATGTCCGCTTCTTTTTTAAATTCTTTTTCCATTCTACATTTTATACCTTTTTTTGTCTTTTTTCATTTCTATAGTTTATTCATTTCACATTTCATTATTTCTTTCACATTTCATCATTTATTCCACATTTCATCATTTATTCCACATTTCATCATTTATTACACATTTCATCATTTATTTCACCATTTCATTGGGGTTATAGCCCCCCGGCTATCATTATTGGTTATAAGCGCAAAGCATCAGGAATGTGCATCATCACATTTTCATCATCATCATAATACGCATCATCATTCAGTTTATAGTTGAGTTATCTGTTTCTTTTCATCATTTCGTACTACATTCAACCATCTTATTGGAAAACTTTCATTGTGGAAGGGGTGTTACGCGGCAGTCTGGGATCTACAGCTGGACACCGCTGTAAACCCCCAAACTGCACACATAACGGCACAATGAATAGAACGCCGGAAGTGAAGTCACGTGGAATGCACCAGGGACCCACCAGAATAACACTCCCAGAAACATAAAGCTCAGCCGACGAAGTCACGTGGAATGCACCAGGGACCCACCAGAATAACGTGGCTGAGGAAAATAAAGTCTCTATCGACGAAGTCATGTGGAATGGTGTTACGCAACATTCTGGGATCTATAGCTGGACTCGTTACACCGCCTACGCCCCAAACTGCACGTAACGGTTCTACCAGAATAACGCGATAGAGGGGGTGTTGCGCGGCAGTCCGGGATCTACAGCTGGACTCATTACACTGCCTACGCCCCGAACTGCAGACGCAACGGACAACACAATACAACATAATGGATACAATGAATTCCATTTCGAAACTTTACCATTTCCAATAATCCAAGGTAGTTGGTCCTGATGACCAAAATCAGGGTGAACAAAACATAAACTACCCTGCGTCAGTCGAAACATCTGCAGGGTGACGCTGGAGTCCACATAACACACGAGGAAACACAAATACCATGCGTGGTTACAGCTGGTTTAAGGGGGTCCATAATCATTGTCAGTAAATCATATTTAAAGAGTTTGTCAACAGGATGGTAAGGGTTAAACGGGTTTGTCATTGTCACCAATGTCCGCAGCAGGATCCGGAGTAGGGAACTTATCACCTCTAGTGGAGTCTACGCTGTCATTTTCTTCGAGAAGGCAAAGCCTCTGGATAGGGTGTTGGTAGTGGCCCTTTGCCGTTCGTATTGTCACCATTCTCACAAGTCCATCTTTGCTAGGAGTTATTTCCACGACACGCGCCACAGGCCAGTGGACGCGGTCTTTAAGGTCTTCCTTGACTAGTATCATGTCACCAACTGCAACATTCCGGTACGTATCATTCCATTTCCTCCTTGTTCGAAGGGTTATAAGGTACTCCTGAGCCCAAATTCTCTACCAATGCGCCACCAGCGCTTGGGCTTTCTTCCAGTTGGTGTGTTTCGTGATGTCTTTGGGATCCGGGAACATGGCCTCCGGAAGGATGTTGGTCTTAGGTCTACCAAGGAGATGGTTGGGTGTGAGGGGTTCCAGATCGGTTGGGTCGTCATGGATGGGAACGATTGGCCGGTTGTTTATTGTAGCCGTGATTTCGCAGAATGTGGTACGCAATGTGTCATGAGTGACCCGGGTATCCCCTAACGCAATCCGCATGGATCGTTTCACTAAATCAATGAGTTTCTCCCATACCCCGCTCGCATGGGGTGCTAAGGGTGTCTGGAAGTGCCATTGGATGTGGTGTTCCTTCCAGACATGTGATGCGGTTTCGTTGGTGAGCCATCCGTCGATAGACGTTCCTGGCAGGAGTGCCGGATACTTCATTTCATACTCAGCTGGGGCGTTCGCCATCCGGGTATTAAGGCGGATTAGTCCGTCCTCTCCCATCCTAGGTCTCAACATTATTGTTACAATCAACATCATCATCATCATCAGCATCATCATTAGCCTCCTCAGGGCCATACTAACATTGTTAGCCACTGGTCTGTTCGGATCCTTCCATAACATTGGCGAGCACCAATGCCCATCCTTAAATACTGCCTTGTCTAGGACATCCACGCAATCTCGGTCCTCCTCCGATGGGGTTTCATCCTTTTCGGCGAATTCCTGGGTTTCCAGGTTGAAGTATTTTGTTGTCTCCTGTTGTGTCTTCTCTGCCTCCAAGAATAGGTCTTTATTTATATCTGCCACTGAACAGTGGCACACGGAGGTTGTGGTTCCTTCATTCTGACACTTCGGGAGATATGTATAGGTATCGGTGGTTTCCTCTTTAATCCTGCAGAGCGTCCATCCCATAATGGTGCGCTCTGCGTAGAAACCGTCGTCCGGCTTCACAGAATGGGCGATATCTACAGTTGGTATATGTAATTCTGGTGTATCGAGTCCGATAAGTAACGTAATTCTGTTGACGTCCAATGGTGGGCATCTTAGGTCCACGTCCTCCCGATCTAGTTGTATAAGGGGTGCGTATTCAGAGGATTGTCGGAATCGCACTCTGAGATCGGTATGCACCAGGGCGTTTTTAATAGTCAGTTTCATTCTTTCATAACCTGCCATGACCCCTTCTACACCGAGTTGCACCTCTCCGGACTCCACTTTCTTATGGTCTGTTATAGTTTGTATGGGTCGCTTGCAGGGCTCATATTCTAGGCCCAGCTGTTCCAGAAAGTCCCTGTCGATTATGGTCCCGTCTGACCCATTATCCAAGAATACAAGTATGGTCAGGGATTTCCCAATGCCTTGGATTCTCACCGGTATCACCTTGGCAAAAACCATATACCATCAGTTGATCAGGTTGACCGTAGCTGATATACTGGTCACGCGTGCTACGTCAGCGGTAGCCTTGAACGGGTTCGTTTCTTTCCGCTGGATCATCTGAGAACCCGTTGAGGCGTGGTTTGTTTCCCCTCTCCGCTTGGATTCAATACGGAATGGTAATGTAGTGAAGTCGAAGTTTGCAGGAATGTGGAGGAGCGTGTGATGTCGTAGATCATTAAAAACCGCACAACAGGACCTATGTTCGCAATCCCTCATATAATGACCTGTGCCAAGACACCGGAAGCATCCTCAGTGTTTCATGATCGCTTCAAAGCGATGGACTAGTTCTGCGAACTGGAACTTTCTGCAGAATTCTACTTTGGGCTTCTCTCAGCAGAAGAGACACAGGGGGGAGGCCGTTGTGCCTTCCCTCTCGGGCGCCCAATTTGTCAGATAGCATGCCCATTCTTCTGCTAAGGTCGGTTCCTCGTAATCCTCATCATCCGAATCCTCGGCCATGCTGACGGTCATCGTACTCACAGGGGGAGGGCAGAATCTTGGGTTTGAAGCTGGTGCCCTGCTCTGGTAATTGCTCTCCATCCCATCCAATTTAGAGAGACTCTGTTTAGAGAACATGGAGTTGTTCATGGCCTCTGATATATCTTCTATGAATGCCGACATTTCAAGAAAACTAGGATCACGATCCGGGTGTCTTTCCCGGAGATCTACACATTTGTATGCCCATTTACTTTGTAGCCATCCGGGAAATTTCCGGGTAATTTGTCGAAGGTTTAGGATATTATTTACTTGTTCTTCTTTGTTTAATGGTTTCAAAGTATAATAAGCAACCTTCATTGAGTCCGAAAACTCTTGGATATTCTGTGGGTCTCCTAGGGATCCAGTATCTTGTATCAGTTTTTCAAGTATCTTGTTAATTATGGTTCCAACGTTACCATATCTTTTATCGAGTGTTTTCCACGCATCGTGATACGCCTCGTGGGATCCTCCTTCAAAACATCTCACAATACGGCGTGGTTTGTCACCCAGATACTGAGACAAATATACCAACTTTTGTGCGTTGGTGATGTCCGTCGATCCAATTTGAGCGAAGAACCGTTTTTTAAACCCGAGGTAGTCGACAGGATCGCCCTCGAAGGTACTAATTTCCATCTTAGGCATAGCCAGCCAGTTCTCCAAGGCTCGTATGATGCCGACATCATCTGAACTGGATGAACTAGGAGGTCCGTAATTACTATCGCTCTCTCCTATACATGATGGATCGACAAGAGGGGGAGTTTTAATAACAACGCGGTTACGGATTTTCGGAGTAGACGTAAATGGATTAGTGGATCGAGGGGTGGCGTCACGTTCAGAGTCCTTTTCAGGCTCGTACTTGTGGACGCTCGGTGCCGTAGGATTGGAGGGGAAATAAGGTTCCTCGTTCTTAAGCATAACCGGTGGGGGGTGGAAAACCGGTGCTTGCACCGAGAGTGTGGACCGTATAACCGGCGGAAACTCGGGTTTCGGAGGTTTTACTGTGGGCGGTGTAAATGACTTCTCTAATTCCGGCACCGGGATTGGTTCATAGTCCTGTTCTATACCCTTCTCCCAGTCCTCATATAGTTGAAGGTCTCGTTCTATGAGTGCAGCCTCGTAGTCTGCGAGTTTAGTGATATCCGCATTCTTTTTGTGAATAAGAAGTCCGTGAGCCTCGGCATTTTGTTTACGTATTTCAGCCTCTTGTTTACGTATTTCGGCCTGTTGTTCAACCTCCTGTTTCCATATTTCGGCCTGTTGTTCGGCTTCTTGTTTACGTATTTCGGCTTCCTGTTTATGTCTTTCGGCCTGTATTTCGGCCTCTTGTTTATGTCTTTTGGCCTGTATTTCTGCCTCCTGTTTATGTCTTTCTTCTGCTAGTACGTCCTGTTCGATCTGTAATTGAACGTATTCATCTTCCATCCGGGCTTTAAGGGCCAGTGCTCTCTGTTCTCGTAACTGGTCTCGGAGGGGTTGACCCCCTTGGGAACTACGCGCTGAACCGGATACCTCGCTCCTGACGCTGGAGTGCTGGTGCCTCGAGGATCCAGTCCTTTTTCTTGGAACCAATGTCCAGGTGCCGGAGGTCCGCACCGACTCCACGTCCACCTTTTCAGTCCTCTTGTAATATTGTTCCTCGTAGCCTCTCACGAGGCTGAGGGTCCTCCGATGTTGTTTACGGAACTCTTCCAGTGTGCGGTATGTTCCTCCATTCTAGGGTAGTTATCCAGATCGGTTGCGGGAATGAGCTCCTGGTAGGCTTGCAACATTCGTTCATATCGTTGGAGGATATTCCTGATTTTCTGGAGCTGAGTTTGTATATCGCTGAGGGGGGTCTTGACTCCCCTTAGTTGTCCCTTAGTTGCTGGATGGCACATTCACAAGAATGTTATGCCGGGTCAGGTCAGGTATTCTAGGTCATTGATCAAGAAAACTTGCCAGGTCAGGTATTCCTGGTCATTAATCAAGAAAACTTGCCACCTCCATGCAGCATAGAGGAGGTGCCACCTGTAGCTGCATAGACCCTCTTACTAGGGCAAATCTGGTCCTGTAACTAGGACCCCCTTCGTTCTGGGATAAGGATGCCCTTGGTCCTGGATTAAGGACCCATATACTTGGCTGCAGGGGTATATGGCCTGACCAGGCAGATGGTGATCTACCAGTGGCTGGTTAGGAGTAGAGTGTTCTCATGTCCACTGTAGATATGGGTGATGGGCCTCATATCTGACTCCATTGCGTCACCCACCCTGTGGAATGGCAAACCAGGGTGTGGTATTTGCCCCGAGAGCTGACTCGGCAAAAAAGCACCCCCCAACCCCCATTATGGATTACATTAGCAATGCGGAGGTCCGGCCACTAGAGGCCAGTGGAATTACCGGACACAATCGGCCTCACAGGCGTCAGTTAACTCCTGACCGGCTGCCTGTCTCACCCCCTACTGGAGAGAGAGCAGCCAACAATTCTTTGAGTCCCTTTCCTGATGACCTTTCTGGCCCAAACCCTGGGTCACCAGGGAGGCCAGATTGTGATGGGGAGAGGGATTCTGGAGTTGGAGGCTACTCTCATGTTCCACCCCGACCAACAAAGCCATTGGTGAATCTGAGGCAAGTCACTAGACTAGCCTCAGTAAACACCCTAACACTCGGGTCCCCAATGCGACAAGGTGAGCTGACTGCCTTGGCAGATAAGCTTTCTCTTAGCGCAGTGGGTGTTCAAGAGCACCGAATGCAGACTGGACAGACTGATGAGGTTCTGATTAAGGACATGGGGGGCGGTTGGCGACTCGCCCTCGCATCAGCAGATGATAGTGGCAATGGTGGAATTGGTCTATTGATGAATCCAACTGCACATGCAGCATTGGACAAAATAGACCAAATCTCTAACCGCATCATCCGTTGCCACTTCTCATGTTCTGGAAGACTGGCTAAGAAGTTTCCTAAGGTGGTTCTGATTGTGTGCTACTCTCCAACTAGTGTTGCCCCTGTAGAGGAGGTGGAAAATTTCTACCACAATCTACAAGCAGCTACTGATGGAGTGGATCAGCATGCATTCTTAACATTCCTGGGAGACTTTAATGCAAGTCTGCATCAATCACCTACATCGCCCTGGGTCTATAGCAATAGTGTTAACCGAAATTCTGTAGCCATCTTCAGGATTTTATCTCTGGAAATGGATTGTTTTCGGCTGGAACCCAGTTCAAGAAGCGAACTGGAAAGCTATGGACTCATAGTGGACCCAGTGGTCACAAGTCCCAGATAGACCATATTCTGTTTCGTAGGAAATACAGGAGCTCTATACAGGACTGTAATGCATTTACACTTCGACCCTTCTCCAGTGATCACCGCCTTATTGTGGCCAAGGTAAGACTTAGTCTGCGTGCTAGCAGAACAACCCTCTCTGTTGCAACAGCCAAGTGTGAGATCCAGCTTCACACTACAGCTGAGCAACAGGTATGAGGCTCTTGCCTCTGAGGCGGCAGATCACTGTGAGGGCTATACTGCCTTTACAGAAGCAGTTAAGTTAGCAGCTGCAGAAACAGTTCCTGTATACCCTCGAAACAGGAAAAGGGCCCCCTGGACTAACAACAAAATTCAGAAGTGCCGAAATGACCTTCATAAGGCGCAGAAAGAGTCCCGACTCAAACAGACTACAGCGGCCAAGAATGCAGTTAAGGCTGCATCTAGGTCCCTGAACAGGCAGTACTCTGTTAATCTACAGGAGCTAATAAACCAACAGGTTGATGCCATCAATGATGCTGACGACAGCAGGCAATCATCCCAGACATGGAAATCAATCAATCTGCTTACTGGGCAGAAAAGCCAACCAACCACCAAGGTTAATGCTGAATCACCAGCCGATCGCCTCAATGGTTTGAAAGCCCACTTTGAAAAGCTCCTAAATAATGACAGGGTATTGCCTGATAACTTTATAGAAGTAAAAGTGTCTGAGTCTGTACTCCCAGATATTCCCATTGGCGATATCTCCTTTGCAGAAGTGAAGGCTGCTGCAAAGAGCATTAAGACCAATCGTGCCAGTGGAGTAGATGGTCTCTATGATTCAGTCTCTCGGTCACGTATGTTCAGCAAACTTTCATTATATGCGATTCCTGATGAAATTATTGCAGCAATCAGATCAGTATACGATGGTTCGACAACATTTGTGTCTACTGTTGACGGTGACACAGAACCATTTGAAGTGTTATGGGGCGTCCTCCAAGGAGACACACTTGCACCATTCTTGTTCATTATTGTGGCTGACTATGTTCTACGCATGTCCTTAGATCATCATAATGATGATGGGGTGATGATAACTCCACCTACTGGCTCCAGAAGTCGAGGAAATCCTGCCAAGTACCTAACTGATCTAGACTTTGCTGATGACTCTGGAGTACTCTCAGAATCATTAGAGGGAGCCCAACGGTTCCTCAGCTCATTAGAACATGCTGCTTATAGTGTTGGACTTTTTATTAACTCCAGAAAGACCAAAATTCTGACAGTTAACTTTGTAAGTCCTCAGCAAGTCTCTGATCGGATGAGCATAAGCTCAAAGGATGGTATGCTTCAGCATGTGGACGACTTCTGTTACCTGGGATCATGGATCCGGAAGTCAGGTGAGGACCTTCGAATACGTAAGGGAAAGGCATGGGCAGCCTTGAATAGGCTTTCCAGGATTTGGAAGTCACCTAGAATTAATCGGAAACTTAAGGTCCGATTATTTAGAGCAGCAGTAGTTCCAGTACTCCTCTACGGGAGTCCGCTGGGCTCTAACTGCTGAGGACACCAAATCTCTGGATGGCACATTCACAAGAATGCTACGCCGGGTTCATTGTGTCAAGTACAATGCACACATCTCCAACCAGACACTATATAACATTGGAGGTGTCTCATTGGTTCCCCCAAGCTTGACACTAGAACAAAATCGCCTCCGCTTTGCAGGACATTGCTTTCGCCGTGAGGACCAGCCAGTGCATAATCTTGTACTTTGGCAGCCTCATGGAGTGAATAAGCATGGTAGACAGCCCATGACTTTCTTGAGACGCATCTTAAAGGACACTGGCCTTCCTTCGATATGCCAGATTCCTGGTTCAACTTGTATTATATCAATAGGTGTGATCAATACTTCCATTCCCTGTTAACGACTCTCTTTCAATGACTTGCCGACTACGAGTTTTAGATGGTTTGGATTGAGTTTGTGAGTTAATTAAACCACGACTTTTTCTCAAATCAAATACCAGAGTTTCCTCGTAGTGGGTGCTGGTTAAGCACGGAGAGAGTTTGAAGAATACTTGACTGTTGAATTCCCAACTTCCACCAGTTGAAGTTGACCGCGTATTATTCTCAATTTTGTTGCCATTATTCCCGACACCAAGGGGGAAAACGCCGCTGCTGGAGGCGGAATTTTCAGACCACTTTATCCCGGGCAGTCACCGGATATTGGGAATGGAGAAGGATATTACCTGAGATGCAGAATTGCGGGTAGCGAAAAAGTTTCATTGGTTGGATATAATCTTTAATGTAACTTGACTCTGGTTGAACTCTGATTGAGAATAATTTGGGCTTCCCCACACCAATATACCAAATATTCACAATAATACACAAATATAAATTCCTACAGTAAATTATTTAATTACCCACTGTTCGCTTTCAGATTTTGACCTAACTAATGTTCCCCATTTTCCCTCGGTCCTAGTCCCGGTACCGTAGTGTCGGTGTCGGTCGATCCTTCGCATGTCAGTCCCACCCTTCCCGAACCCTGATGGGATCGGTCATCAGGAAAGTGGTATGGCTTAGCTAGGGGTCTGTCGGTTCATCGCAGGATCCCAACCACCTAAGCTTTCCGAATCCTTTTCAGGCTCGAAATCGCGTCGGTAGCCGAGAACCTGCTCCGAATAGTCGGTAGGCCAGTAGAGTCCGGTCTTCTGCCTTTCGACCATGTCGCATGTCCGTCCCACCCTTCCCGAACCCTAAAGGGATCGGTCATCAGGAAAGCGGTATGGCTTAGCTAGGGGTCTGTCGGCCCGTTGTGAGTCCCAACTGTCGGAGCTTTCCGAGTCCCTTTCAGGCTCGTACTAACGCCAGTCGTGGAACCCACACCAGGAAGTCAGTCCTCGTCGAACCCTTCCTTTCCGTCCGGTCAGTCGATCCTTTGCAAGTCCCCAATCGCCCAAGACTCCACCCGAGTCCCTTTCTTGATTTTGCCTCCCACCCCTGGCCCTTAAATATCTGATATGATTCCCGCGTCCCATACTCGCCCCCCAGTCTATCGAATGTACCCAAATTTTGTGTTCCCACGCCCACCACTGATATTGACACAATCTTTTAATTTTTATTTTCAATTTTATTTTAGTTTGCCTTCACAGCTGATTGTCGTTATATAAACAGACCCAGACGAAAATACGAAGAAAATGCCCTAGGGATTTTCTTATAGGTAACACATATAGGTATATGTGTATTACGATCAATTTGACTAGATATGTGACTAGCCTATCCTTTCGTTTAAAATGCATTGTTGTTAAAGTTTAATTCCATCTTTATACTGTAAGTCATTCTGTTGGAATTCAGTTTGTGTATTTCGCTTCATGGTTCATGCTGATACTGATACATTGCGGGGATCTGGAGGTTGCTATAGACACAAAACCGATCTGGATGCAGCAACACTGTCCGGTTCACGAAAACAAAAACAGTTTACATTGGCTAGACTATTGTAACCAAAACAATAAACGGGACTCAATAACACAGCTTAAAATTTTATCTTAGCTAGTATTTTGTTAATCTTTGCGTCGATTTTCCCCTGGAATAGTTTAATTAGGATGGACTGCGTCAATAGCTCCCCTATCTGATAGTAATATTCATACAACTACCTGTTAACTAATGTTTTTCTTGTTCTTTTTTTTGCTTCCCTTATCACGTCCATTTACATTTTCCACATCCATAAAGAATAATAAAGAAGAATTAAACTGTTAAGTAATATCTTTGTCAAAGAATACAGTGTATAAAAACTATTTATAGAAGGGTAGGTGTAAAACGCGGATCCGGATTCCAAAATTATCAATTAAGGGAAAGGAGCAGGTTACAGAGGCACGTTATTTTAACCAAAACAATAAACTAAAGTCAATAGAACAGGTTATAGTTTTATTTTTGGGAGTTATAAAAATGTAAAAAAAAGTCGACATTATACTTCCGTAGGGACAATGTTAAATGTAGAATCCGGATCCAGATCCGCGTTTTACTATGACCCTTTATAGAATATTTTTTCAAAATGGAAACTTCCTAAATGACGTGCTTAAGGATGTGGAAAAGGTTTAAAAAATGATAAAACAAAAATACTCCCTACGTTTGGTGGCGGCGTTCTTGACAAAATTATTGAGAATGTCCTGTTTTGGTGACCGAGGGAGCCTATTTTTATCATTGTAAAATAAGGGAAAGGAGCAGGTTACAGAGACGGGTATATCTAACCAAAACAATAATCTATATCATTACAAATTGAATGAAAGGAGCAGGTTACAGAGACGGGTATTTCTAACCAAAATAATAATCAATATCTTTACAAGTTGAGGGAAAGGAGCAGGTTACAGAGATGGGTATATCTAACCAAAATAATAATCTATATCTTTACAAGTTGAGGGAAAGGAGCAGGTTACAGAGACGGGTATATCTAACCAAAATAATAATCTATATCATTACAAATTGAATGAAAGGAAGAGGTTACAGAGACGGGTATTTCTAACCAAAACAATAAACGATATCATTATAAAATGAGGGAAAGAAACAGGTTACAGAGACGGGTATTTCTAACCAAAACAATAAACGATATCATTATAAAATGAGGGAAAGAAGCAGGTTACAGAGACGGGTATTTCTAACCAAAACAATGAACTATATCATTATAAATTGACCATCGGTCCCCAAACAGGATAGAGCCAAATTATTTATTGTATAATCAGCTTATACAAGTCCCTAAAAGGTGCCACCCTGCTCCATAGCGCGGGAAATTCAAATGATTGAAAGACATGTAATTTGTACTGGAAAGGGTGGCAGATCAGATCTGCTACCTATATTTTGGCGGTAAATTCAAATCTGTTTTAACATTGAATACATGAATAGAGTAAGACTTAAATGTAATTCATTGAATCAGAATAAATTATTTCTTATCGGTTTAACTCACTCATCAACTCATCCGTTATTGTTGTTGTTTTAGCTATTCTGGGACTTCGAGCAGCACGTGAACAACTAAGCTGACTGGTTATCTAGTCTGGGGCTTCGAGCAGCACATGAACAACTAAGCTGACTGGTTAACTAGTCTGGTACTTCGAGCAGCACGTGAACAACTAAACTGGCTGGTTACCTAGTCTGGTTCTTCGAGCAGCACGTGAACAACTAAACCTGACGTTAACTAGTCTGGGGCTTAGAGCAGCACGTGAACAACTAAACTGGCTGGTTACCTAGTCTGGTACTTCGAGCAGCACGTGAACAAATAAACTGACTGGTTAACTAGTCTGGAACTTCGAGCAAAATTGCAAATTGAGGAGGGGGGGGGGGGGGGGGGATCGAGGTATTTGGCTTAAGTTCTATCAGTAAAATGTAAAGAACATTTATTATTTTCTTGTATCAGTTATAATTACATCAGAACATTATAATTATAACAATATATAGCAGGGAACTGATAGTAAAATATATCGCAGGTAATCGTACTGTAATAACAATAGGTGTATAATGCTTCTGCCTATACTGCTATATCTGTTCCAGACAAGTACCAGACTATAAAAATAGTTAACCAGTCAGCTTAGTTGTTTAGGTGCTGCTCGAAGTCCCAGACTTGTTACCAGACTGCTTAGTTGTACACGTGATGCTCGAAATCCCAGACTAGTTAACCAGCCAGCTTAGTTTTTCACGTGCTGCTCGAAGTCCCAGACTAGTTAACGTGCTGGTTTAGTTGTTCACGTGGTGCTCGAAGCCCCAGACAACCGGTAGTTAGCGTGCCGGTTTAATTGTTCACGTGCTGCTCGAAGTCCCAGACTAGGTAACCAGCCAGTTTAGTTGTTCACGTGGTGCTCGAAGCCCCAGACTACCGGTAGTTAGCGTGCTGGTTTAATTGTTCACGTGCTGCTCGAAGTCCCAGAATAGATAAATCAACAACATTAACGGATGAGTGAGTTAAACCGATAATAAATAATTTATTCTGATTCAATGAATTACATTGGCAGATTGGTCTTACTCTATTCATGTATTCAATGTTAAAACAGATTTGAATTTACCGCCAATATATAGGTGGCAGATCTGATCTGCCACCCTTTCCAGTACAAATAACATGTCTTTCAATCATTTGAATTTCCCGCGCTATGGAGCAGGGTGGCACCTTTTAGGGACTTGTATCAGCTTATGGTTGAAAAAAATGATTTCTAGATAATAACCTAATATACCGGTATATTATATTATCGTATAGCTGTATAGGCATATAAATATGTGTCATTAAATATTATAAGAAGATTAAATAGATAAAAAGATTAAATAGATAAAAAGATAAAATAGATAAGAAGATTAAATACCGGTACCGGTACGCATGGTACGGGTACGCGGTACCTACACCCTGACGCCTGACACCTGCAACCTGTACACCCTGACCTATATAAAATAGTTATACAAATATTATATAAAGTTAAACAACGGGAGCGTCACCGCGGTCGCCGACTGCTGCGTCACCGCGCTGCCGCGTCCTCCATTCCCGCGACCGCGCCCCTGACTGCCTGAGCCCTCGCTGCGCCACCGCGGCCTCTCTCGGCCGGCGCCGGACCGCCACTTCCTGATTGATGGTGGATGGGGCCCGACTCACCCCGGGCTTAAGCCCCAGCTGGACATTGTGTCCATCCAGTCCAGCTCGACGGCCTGGATTGGTGTCGCCGACGTAACATGCACCGTCGGGAGGGACGGGAGGTCGCTATCGGCGGACTTGCCCGGTTTAACCCACCCGACTATAAACCAACCCCCGGCGTTGTTGATTCCCGCGATACTCTCGGCTACGAACGCCCCCATAGCGTCGACGTCCTCGAGTTCAAGCTCGGCCAGCTACGTTCGCAACATCTCTGGGGTTACGAATAGCGACGTAAATCGCCTCGATATGAACGGGGCGACTTTAAAATCTTGGAGACCGGGGGAGGTGACCTCCATGACGAACACCCAGTTCGTGGTAGCAGCTGCTGACAGGCAGCAGCAGGTGACGCTTGTCCTTGAGTCGCACAGCGGGCCAGGGCGCACAGGATCCTCGTATCCGATGTTCGTTACATCGATTGAAGATCGCACGGCAAAGGAATCCATCCCGTAATTAACGAATGCGGGCGGGAGAGGTAATTCCCTCAGTTCCTCTTCCACCTCTGTAATTGGTATGACGACGTCCTTAGTGGATACCACTGGGAACGAACTCTCCCCCTCGTATCTCGGGTTTATGATAGCTATAAACCCCCCAACGCTGACATCTTGCAAAAATGCCAGAATGGAGCCGACCTCTGCCACCGTATGGAGAACTAAGGCAAATAATTTGCCCGTTTCGACGCATCTATAAAGAAAATAATTTAAGGTGTTTAGAATATTGTTAATTAATTATTTTAATAAATTATATTTTGCCTTATTTCTGAGATCACCGTTTAAGTAAACAAACCGCACATTTATATTACAAAACCAATATTTTTCAGTCCGAAGCAACTATTTATTGTATTAAGTATTTAACATATCATATCGAAATTTTATTGTGCAATAAATAATCTCAATCTCAAGTATGCCATGATTTCTGCTGTTATTTGTGACTTTGCGATTTACACCCATTTAAATAATAATAGCATATTTTCTCTAAAATCCAAAGTTACTAATCTAACCAAAACAATGAGCTATTTAGTAGGCCTATCGTTACAACAACAAAGCGAGCGCTATAAAATATAAATAATCTATGTTGTCAAAAATTATTATAATTGAATAATTGGCAAACATAAACAAAGCCCTGCACGCACATGGGGGTGCTGGTCACCTCGCCGCACTGCCACTTCGCCGCAGGTCACCTCGCCGCAGATAATGTGCGGCGAAGTGTCTTTGCGGCGAGGTGTCTCACTGTGAATGCCATTTCGCCGCTAATTATCGGACACCTCGCCGCAAGGCAATATTAATCATTTATTTCTATATTTACACAGGGAAGCCTAGTTATGGCAGTATGGCATTGGACATTATGTGTTATAAAATAAAATAAAATAATACGGTAAGACGGTATGGTTTGTTGTTCTATTATAATTACTGTATTATTATAGATACAGTAAGAGTACCGGTATTTGAGTAACGTATTAAAATTGCCTCGAGAATAGTCAAAAAAAGTTCTACTTTTTTCCCATGTAATAAATAATTATTAAGGATCGTGGGATTATTAGGGATCGTGGATCCGGAAGTCAGGTGAGGACCTTCGAATACGTAAGGGAAATGCATGGGCAGCCTTGAATAGGCTTTCCAGGATTTGGAAGTCACCGAGATGTAATCGGAAACTTAAGGCCCGGTTATTTAGAGCAGCAGTAGTTCCAGTACTCCTCTATGGGAGTCCATGCTGGGCTCTAACTGCTGAGGACACCAAATCTCTGGATGGCACATTCACAAGAATGCTACGCCGGGTACATTGTGTCAAGTACAATGCACACATCTCCAACCAGACACTATATAACATAGGAGGTGTCTCATTGGTTCACCCAAGCTTGACACTAGAACAAAATCGCCTCCGCTTTGGAGGACATTGCTTTCGCCGTGAGGACCAGCCAGTGCATAATCTTGTACTTTGGCAGCCTCATGGAGTGAATAAGCATGGTGGACAGCCCATGACTTTCTTGAGACGCATCTTAAAGGACACTGGCCTTGAAGATGCGGATGATCTAGCAAATGTCATGGGTGGTAGGGAGTTGTGGCGGCGCAATTGTTGTCGACAAGCCGGCGCAGCATTCTTAAAAATGCAGCTGCAATGCAGCATGCCTATCCTAGTAGTAGTATTGGTGTATGCATGTAGCCTGTTGTGATAATCATTACATTGTATTGGTCGTTGTATGGTGCAATGGTGCAACACTTTTACTGTAAATTCGGCAATTTTCTCAAGTCCATACTGTAGTATCCTTGATCAGCCGGAAAAGTTATCGACAGACAACCATGTCCTGTTTGTTCTAATCAGGTGGTTGCCAAATAACATATTTGGTAACGGGTTGATTCAGCACTCATCAACACCAATCAATGGCCAACTACAGTAGCTTTTTAAACCTTTTAAACCCAGGAGGGGGGGGGGGTGGGGTCGGGGCGGGGGGGGGGGGGGGGGGGGGCTGTCAATATGACCCATCCTTGGTTTTTAATTTTAAAAAACCACTGAGGACCATATTTTTATTTCAATTTATGACTTTTCATAAAAATCTATTGTCTCCCTAATAGTGAGAACGGTTTTTAAAAATATTGAGAACTTTTCGAGTTACAGCGGTTTGTTGGTGTTCGCAATTCGACGGAATACATCTAAAATGCGCTAGGCATTTCAAACTTGTTTTTTTCGGTGGGTTCCAAATTTTGGTGTTCGCATAAAATTTTTAATATATGTCAATATTGATTGTGTGAACCTGTTTTTTGCGGCGTGCGTAATGCTGTAGGGGTTTTTAGGGTCCTCATTTTGATTGAATATTTACGAGTTGCACCGGACATATCAAACTTGTATTTTTCGATCCTGGGTGCAAATTTTGGTGCCAACACGAGATTTTAAATAGCTATCCAATTGTTCAATTGAATGTGACAAATTACAGTATTTCGTACATTTTACAGGTTTATGGGAGTTCTGAATTTAATGGAATAGATGAAAATATAACGAAACATCGCAAACTTGTATTTTTCGAAAGTGGGTTCGAAATTTGGCGATAGGACTAAGTTTTGAAATCCATCAAATATTCCAATTGCTTGTATCATCTT
>JAUCBJ010004209.1:0-21865 GCA_032718475.1 Nemertoderma westbladi
CAATAAATTGACCCACCACATCGCCCCTGCCCACCCACCCACCAGGATCAGAATATTTATAAATTAAGTTCAGCCCAACCCCACATCGATAAAATTACATGATATTTTGCTAACAATTTAAATTGTGTATTTGGGGTATCTAGATAGCTTTAACCCTATTAAACCCGGGATGACCCGACCCCCCCATGGATTTTTGGTATTTTAACTCTAAAACAAACGTAGTTGGTAATCTGAAATTTTATCTAAAAATCTATTGTCTTTCTAATAGTGAAAACCGTTTTCAAAAATATTGTTAAGTTTTGAGTTATTGCACCATTTTTTATCCCTACTTAGTTTTGGGACTTTCTTTGAGACGTTTTTTGAAAATTACATTTCTTGAAATATGATTTGTAACATCTCTATTTTTTATTTACACCGGTTTTTTGGTGTTTGCAATTAGATGGAATTCATATAAATTAATTTCAAAGAAATTTCAAACCTGTTTTTTACGGCGGGTGCCAAATTTTGGTGCCAGCACCAAATTTTGAAATATGTCAATTTTGTAAATTGATTGTTTGAACCTGTTTTTTATTTGGGGTTCTTGTTTCGATGGAATATATACGAGTTGCACCAAGCGTATCAAACTTGTATTTTTCGGTGCTGTGTGCAAAATTTGGTGCCAGCACGAAATTTTGATAATCTATTCAATAGTTCCAGTGCTTGTGACAACTTATTTCCCGCGTTTTAGATGTTTATGGTGGTTCTGAATTCAATGGAATAAGAAATTATCTAACTAGACATCTCAAACTTGTATTTTTGAAGGGGGTGCAAAATTTGGTGTTAACACAAAATTTTGAAAACCATCAAATTATCATTTGATTGTGTCACCTTGTTTCTTGCGTTATACGGGTTTATGAATCCGATGGAATCAATAAAAACAGCGCTGGACATTACAAACTTGTACTTTTGGTGATGAGTACGAAATGCCGAATACGATGACAGAGCAGATGCATATAGTGAAGCAAGTTCCACGCTCTACAATCTACCGGAAGATGAACCGGAAGATATATGGGACTTTGTTACGGTATAGCTATAATCTAATTGTGGAATTTCCGCAGGTCAGTTCACTGGAACGCCAGGATGGACTAGTGTTCATGACAGAAGTAATTGGGGTCCTATAGATCATATGAAAGCTTTTTTCCATGCAGTATACACTTCTGTGTGTGGTTGAATGGACAAACAAGCGGGCAAACACTATTATAGCCAGGAAGGAAGAACGATTTGTGGAAGGATATAACTGTAGCAACTTTGAAAATGTTCTTAGGATTGGTGTTTCTTATGCTATTATCACGTAAACCTAATATCAAGATTTATTGGTCGATACATGATCTGTTTTCAAGCCATTTTTCCATGAATTCCATTTGTATGGGTAGAGACAGATTTAATAAAATATTGCGATGTTTGCGCTTTGCAGACCCGGATGATGTATCTCCAAAGGATGCTTCAAACCGGCTAAATGAATTTATAGGTAAGATAAATGAAATCTGTAAACAATATACTGTTGTAAAAATGTATCTATCGATGAATCGCTATTGCTTCATAAGGGTAGACTAAAATTTAAAATGTTTATAAAATCAAAACGTGCCCGGTTTGGTGTTAAAATGTTTGCATTGTGTGATTCTTCCAGTTATCTCTCTCATATAAAGGTTTATTATGGAAAAGAGAGTGAGATAGAAAATGTGCTATTTCAAAGAGCGATCAAATTCAATCTATCAAAGAGCGAAAATGTTATGGCAATGCTTTTATATAAAGCTAACTTACTGGAGAAGGGCTATGTTGTACATATTGATTGGTATATGAGTCTCATAAAGTTTCTATCTGAACATAAAACGTATTCATAGGGAACTGTAAAAAAATCACGCGGACCCCCTGAATGAATCACTACACAAGACTACCAATCTCTACTTCCAATCTACTACCAATATACTACCAATTTCTTCAAAGTTTATGCGATTGCAGGGAACAAATATAACTGCGACAAAGTTTATGGACAAGAGAACTGTTTATTTTTTATCATCTTGCGACGTTCAGTACGAACAAAGGACTCGGTATGTGAAGAGAGAGCGGCGACACTATAGACTTTGTAAAGCCAATAGGAATACAAAACTATAACCTACAAATGGGAGGCGTTGATATACAAGATCAATTAATTCGGTACTACAATCCCGTTAGAAAGTCTTTTAATTGGTCAAAGAAGGTTGGTATAAACTTGTTATTTCGGTTGATGTTGAATGCTTAACTGCTCTACAAGAGAAAGAAAACCAAAGAAAGATATATTTGCTTTTGAGACTGACGCGATTCAATGGTTAACTGATATCCCTTGCCAAAATCACTCAAAGAAACGCAAACAACCAAATGATGCACCGCCACCGGGAAGAATTCACACGATCGTGGAGATTCCACCGACAGACAAAGAGAAGAGGCTCAGGAGCCGATGTGTAGTTTGCTGGAGTAAGAAACAACGCAAGGACACTCATTTTTACTGTCCCCAATGTCAATCGAAACCTGCTCTTTGCCAAGGATCTGTCCAAGGATGGCATAAAAATGAAGTGTAAACACCATAAACAGACAAAAATTTGCATACATTAGTAAAAGTGACATTTAGTGACATTTTTTACGAGTAATATTATATATTATGTATGTTGAATAACTTTTGTCAGACATATTGGTTAATATACCGGTAGATGGATTCACAGACAGTCTAGATTTTGTCTAATCTAAACTAAACGCTGACATCAGAACAATCTAATCTAAACGCTGACACCAGATATGAAATCAGCAACCCTTAAAACCCCCATAGTGAGAATGTTAGTTATTTTGTATTCTTTTTTAAGTTTTGACAGACTGACTGAAAGAAAGACTGCCAGACATACAGACTAGATTTATGTAAAAGTGAAAACTGACATCTGAAATGAAATCACCGACCTTTAAAACCCCCAGAGCGAGAATGTTAGTTAGTTTGTATTCTTATAAAACATATAGAGTTAAATATCACCCCATGACGCATACGCCTGCGTCATGGCCCATATATAGTGGTGACCCATACGCCTGCGTCATAGGTGCGAAAGGGATAAAGGTGCTTCTGGCGGATGGTGTAAAATACCTTATCGGAGAGTCCTCCGTTGGTGTAACGGAGCTTCGAGACGCTGGCTTCCATTAGTTAAAGCCTCCGTTAATTTAACGGAGGTTTCGAGTAATTTACAATTTTAGTTCGCAGCGCCGTTAGCACTAACGGAGCTTTTTGTCACCTGCCCCCGGTCAGTAATATTTTAACTTTGGGGAAAGAACTACGGACAAAGAACCGCACGCACTCCAACAATTAATTGTAGTTAAATGTTTGAATATAAGCAGATAAAAGTGGCAGCTTCGCAATCATGAATCATGAGAGGTACATACAGTAGAAAAAGTCAATAATGACATTCTCACCAACATGGAGGTCTACAGACCACCAGCCCTTTAGCGATAAAGAAAGTTAAACACCGGAGTTGTCACCTAAACTCCACAGACTTCCTCCAAAGGACGCTGACAAGCAATAAACACGCGAGAATGCCCGAACTCTACCGGAACCCCATGATGCATAAACATGGCGAACCGCGATGAGACCCATATCATCCGGGTCCGGGTCAGCCTTTGAGAAACCATCTTGGCTGGTAGACCTGTACCTTAGCCAAGCAGCCAATCGCATCCCTGAGAGACTTAAGAACACTGCAGACTTTATGGACAGGGTCAGCCATATTAACCCCCTCCTACAGTCGGGCGATATGATTTTCAACCTGGACATCATATCCATTGGGAATGGGAAATCTACTTGGGCCCTTTTCTGATAATCGGTCAACTGTCCAAGTCGATTCGCCCCAGGTCCATATGCCCCTAAAATGTGGGGCGAATCGACTTGGGGCGAATAGGTCGAGGTGCGAATCGACCCGCACCCATAAATTAATTATATAGGTCAACTCTATCTATCACCATCACCAATGATAAAGTGATTATTCAAGGGATATTATGGGTGTCAATAACCAATTAATTAACTAAATGAATAAGGATGTAGGACAATTCGGTCCCTAAACACCAAATAAATGGGACCGAATTGTCCGGAACCGAATTGACCAGGACTGAATTGTCCTTTTCTTGATACAAACATAATTCGGACTAAAAAAAATACTAGCAAAATTGAATTCCAAATATTTATATATTACCAAATACAATAGTTAGAATATAAATATAAAACACAATATTTAACACATATCAGACAGTCTGCTTCCTCCTGCTGTCACAATATCCTCACATGTTTCTATCACTTCATTATATAAAAAATCAGATGTTAATACAGCAACGGGAAGCAAACGCAGAACAATTTTCTTACCACTAAATAAGTAACCAGCTAGAATAGCAAGAAGTGTTGTAGCCAACATATTGGTACTACTATTCACAGCCTTTCCGAATACATGGCCACCATGATAAACTAAGGAAGCTTTAACATATATTTCATCAATATGGAAAACTATTGCTTTGGAGTGGTTATCCTCATTTCCTAATATTATTTTAAGAAGATCAACTTTGCTAACTTTATCAACATGATTAGTTAGCGTTTGGAGAGTGCGTTTACTGGGTAACTGTAAAACATCAATCAACATGCAGTACAAAGGCCGGCATAATGTGTACCATTCCAACGGTAATACGATGCCACTTGAACTGTATATATTTGTATTTCTTGGCGAATTAAATAATTAGGAGCCCGCTTTACAGCGGGATACTTACTGTAAAAATCTCAGGGATACTTGCTGTAAAAATCTCAGGATATATAACACTGACTGACTGACTGACTGATAATTATCCAGGTTCAGGCACTTCCTGCCTGGCGATTTTGATGAAATTTTGCAAGTACATTGCTTTGGTGGTTCATAATCGCGTTACAAAATTTCAGATCGATTCTATGTGTGGTATTCGATATATTTTGTGACGGGATCATAGATCCCAACCGGGTTAGATATGTACGCATCACCGTTTCGCTGGCGCTGCTGTACTATGGTCGTTTTGGCCGAAGGCCGTCGGGGAAATAAGAGAGTTTGTGTTTCTCAATATTAATCTTCCGAAATGATAATAGCACAGAACTATGTATGTAATGACTATCACGATACAAAATAACAGCAGAAAATACACAGATATTAATCGGTTATCTTGGTAGCGGTGACGGTCATAAACTATGACCAGTCTGCAACTCTGTGATTAATGAACTGACCGGTAAATCAGTAATACAGAATAGTTATATGATTGATACACACAGATATTGGTTTCACCTCTTACTCTACTTGGCATTCTGTACCCAGTGGATGCTTTCCTATCTCTGTTCATGTGCTTCCTACCCTGCTATTGGCTAATATACTAATTGTCACTTTGGCACTCCCTGTGAGTGTTTCCCCCCCACCGCTAGCCTCTACTAGCTGCGTTCTCCCTCCGAGGTGGTTTGACCTCTCACCTCTCTCTGTGGCTTTAGGGCTTGTGTCGCCCCCCCCCAAGTTGTTTATGAGGCGAGATTATTATTGGTAATCTCGTATCCCCAACTGTATTGGTAAAATGCCACTGGTCCCATTTTCGGGTGGATAATGCATCGGAATTGAATCCACTTACACTCCCCCCATGCTATCTTCCCGGTGAGAAGATAGCATCAACCTTAAGTGCGCTTCAATTCCGCTGGAACCCAATCTAATATCGGGTGTGGGGTGGAGTTCTTTTCTCGGGGTCGGCTTTCCTGACCGCCCCCCCTGGGTATGTTATTACTACCCCTCCTTGGTGCAATCGCGACCTATGTTGCACCAAGGTATCTGGTGTCTCTGTTTGAGACAATTGTGCTCTCTCTTCACACAATTTTCCACAACCTCACTCTACGATGGAACCATTGAGGGACAATAGACCATGGAGGATATTAATTTCCTTATGAAATTGGCACCAAGTAGAACAAATCAAATGTATGACAGGTTCTAAACCGACTTTCCCCACTGTTCCTAAACGTCCGGTCTATCTTGTACTACCGTTCATTGGTTCATACTCAATCCTGCTTAAAAAACGACTACAGTTACTTAGCAAAGCGTTTCCCCAATGTAATTTTAAGATTATTTTTCGCCCTACACGTAGGTTAGGAGTTCACTTTCCATTTAAGGATAGACTTCCCCTCCCTACTTCAATCAAACCTTTATTTTACCGACGTTACGTAGATGACTCTTTTATTTTATTCCGTGATCGGCAACACGCTTATGACTTTATGAAATACCTAAATAAACAGCACAGAAATATAGAGTTTACAGCTGAATTCGAATCTAATGGCTCCCTACAATTCTTTCTCATTACAAAAAACACAGATAATAAATACATTACATCTGAAATACATGTAAATCTGAACAGCAGTGGTCCAAGCACCGATCCCTGTGGAACACCATACCTTAATTGGAGTATATTTGAGAATGATTCATCAATACGTACCTGTTGTGTGCGATCTTTCAAATAAGAATGAATCATGCCAGTACAGGGCCTTTGACACCAATTTTATGTTCAAGAACTTCAAGTAATTTAGAATGTTGTACTGTATCAAATGCAGCACTCAGATTTAAGGCAATAAACAAACATGAAGAACCGCTATCAATACCACGTAATATATCATCCATACATTAAAGTTTGCACAACTTATTGTTGCGGTTGTCCCACAACAAACGGCCGAATTGGGTACTGGCCCATCGGGTAAGCCAGCAGTCGGATCGTGGTAATATGCAAGAAAGGTTAGCTAACTTGTTCGTCATCCTCCATCATTGCCGAGCGCATCCACCCCGACACCAGCCACACGACCCCCCCCCCACCACCCCCCCCCCCCCCCCCCCCCCCTCGACACCCTCCAGTTCGCGCAGGGTCCTCGCGGATGTGGTCCTGACACAGCGGTACCTCTTCTAAGCTCAGCCGTATAATAAACGAATGAATGTTATAATAAATGTATATTATGGTTTAAATTTTTGTCACTGGTGGTAAACTCGTAATAATTTAAAGAGACAATACATTAACATATGAGGTTCATCGTATTTGTTAGTCGTATTTCTTCTAAAATAATAAACAACATTCATAAACTTTAATAATTACTATAGATTTTTATTGCAGGCCATATAGTCGAGTCAATCTAGCAAAAAACCCATAAGTATTTCGCAATCAATCCGAACCACATATTTTGGATTCTATATTACCTTATAAATGACCAAAAAAAGTCTACAAAATTTTATTTGGCAGATCATATGTTTATTCATGGAAATTCTGCGTAAATTTGCATAACACAGGCCAAACAAAAGGAACAGTAGGGAAAAGTAAGTAGCCAATTGGTGATGTTCCATAATAATTTAATTAATTTCACAATGTGATTCAATGGGAAATTAGTAATGTTTGCACTGGTGTGTTACACATTAATTGCTATATCTCAGAAAATAGAATTCGTATCAAATTTTTAAATATATCAAAAACTTCACGATATATTAAGCTAACTGTTGTAAAAAAATTATACAATTCCACTGCAAGGAAATTTCATAATTTCCATTAATGTTAGTGAAGATTTTTCACATAATTAAATTGTGATTGCTCTATTGATTTTAGGTGTAATTTATTTATTTGTTTTAGTTTGAAAACCACAATAGTTTATCATATAATAAATAAATTTTTTGGGGATAAGGGTTTTTGAGGTCGATAAATCCGATTGGCGAGGTTACATCCACCCGTTTAGTAGAGAAGTTGCGTATATAAGCTCCCTATATTGTACCAGCAAAATTGGTATTAAAAATGGTTAAATTATTAGACAAATTTCCGTTGCTCTGGAAACTAAATTGGTAACTATATAGAAGTGCATACTCCTGTCAATCGATAGTCATTAGAGTAATGTTTGTCTGTGCCAAATTTGGAGAAAATCCCAAATGTAATTTTAAGATTATTTTTCGCCCTACACGTAGGTTAGGAGTTCACTTTCCATTTAAGGATAGACTTCCCCTATGTCTCAGACCTCTTGCTTTATATAAATTTACGTGCAGTAGCTGCAATGCTACATACATCGGTAAAACCGAGCGTCACTACAAAGCAAGGATCAGCGAACACTTGGGAGTTTCCCCTCGAACAGGAAAAGCTTCAGCCTCTCCCAAACACTCCACTGTACGAGAACACGCCCTAGACGAGGATCACACCTTTAATTACAATGACTTCTCAATAATAGGTAGAGCTGATACTAATTACGACCTATTAATTAAAGAAAGCCTAGTTATCTCCCGCCACAGACCTACTCTAAATATTCAGGGAACCTCATTCCCTTTACTATTGTTCTAAAAACTACACACACTACATAGACCGTATCTACAGTACTATACAGTATGTATTAATTAATATTGGTGTTGTACTCATTATAAATTTAGTTGTCTGATTTCATGATTTTACCATGCACTATTTTACTTAATTTAGTATTATGTATGCAAGTAGTTAGGCTCCTATATCTTCTCGTATTGTAATGTTTTCACATATTTTGCAGTAATATTAATAATTTAGAATGTAATTTAAACTTTATGTATCTTACTGTAGTATTGGCTGATGATGGTTTAATGTAATAAATCGAAACGTTTCGCTTAATTAATTATGGTATTATTTTCATTCGCGCTAATTATTATAATTTTACTACGATTACGTTACCCCACTGGGACTTCAATAACCTCTGTTTTCGAGAAGCGCTACTCCAGTGAATCATTAAAGACGTTCCGTGTCTTTGAAAAATCTCAATTTAAATTAGAAAAAAACAACTTAGATATACAATTCCTGCAATCCTGTCTAGACTCTAACGTCATACCTCATTTTTTGCGATTCAAAACCGCGGACAGTCAACTTATCGGAACTGCGGAGTACTGAGCCTGTCAGAAACGCCTACTCGCAACCGAATTAGCTAATAAACGGCGGATTGGGAAGGGATTAAAACGTGCCTTAGATTGACAGCGATACAGCCTGAGGTCCATTTTATCAGGCCTTGACTACGCGTTCGTCATCCGGCAAAGTGAACTCTGCCTAAACCGTCGCCTGAAACACCAAACTAGAACTCACGCAAAGAAACTGATACAACTTCGCCGAGAAGAGTCGCTAACTAAAATCAACCCGGACTCTGTAATATTTAACTACTCTACTCGCATTCTCACTGATGATGAAAAATCGCTTCTGTGTAAAGGACTTCGCTACTCAATCGTTCCCGATAAAGCTGATTACGCCGACTTCCTCGTACCATTTGAAAAACTTTATCGCTCCCTCTCCTCTACACCCATCAACCGTGCCGGTGGTTTCTCACGGGAAATTGTGAGAAACCGCTTGAGAGATACTGCCCTATCCTCCCTCTATAGCTTTAACACAAAAAAACTAAAAAGTAATCTCACTAAAAAAGAGCGCCAAGCTTTAAAACAGCTTTCTGCCGACACTGATATCGTTATTGTTAAGCCTGACAAAAAAGGTGTTGTCATCCTTAACAAATGCGATTATATCTCTAAAGTAATGACTGTATTATCAGACAAAAGTAAATTTAAGGAAATTAACTCTAACCCTGATAACTGGTTTCTAGACTGCATTAGGGCTGAAGACCGCTATAAGAAACTACTGTCGAAACTGAAACCAAACTGGAATATTACTAAGGAAGATTACAGTAGGTTACAACCAACTGGTACCCATCCCGGTATCCTCAATGGCCTTCCCAAAGTCCATAAGGATGGCTGTCCCACTAGACCCATACTATCAGCAATAGGCACTATTCATTCAGTATAATATAGCTAAATTTCTAGTCCCTCAATTACAACCACATACAGTAATCGAACACACAGTTCGGGATACTTTTTCATTTGTTAAGGAGGTTACTGAACTTAATCCAGGCAAAGATTTATATATGGCCAGCTTTGATGTTAAAAATCTGTTTACAAACGTACCTGTTGACGAAACTATTGTAATTTTACTCTCCCAGCTATTTAATGACAGTGATACTGTAGATGGGCTAACAAGGGCGCAGTACAAGAAAATTCTAGAATTCTCAGCTAAAAATATAGAATTTATTTTCAATAATAAAAAATTCGTTCAAGTAGATGGGGGTGTCAATGGGCAGTCCGCTGGGTCCAACTTTTGCCAACGCCTTTTTATGCTTTCATGAAAAACGCTGGCTCAACCAATGCCCTACTTCAATCAAACCTTTATTTTACCGACGTTACGTAGATGACTCTTTTATTTTATTCCGTGATCGGCAACACGCTTATGACTTTATGAAATACCTAAATAAACAGCACAGAAATATAGAGTTTACAGCTGAATTCGAATCTAATGGCTCCCTACAATTCTTAGATGTTCTCATTACAAAAAACACAGATAATAAATACATTACATCTGTTTACCATAAACCAACTTTTATAGGCCTGTATACACCATTTGATAGCTTTATTCCAAATCAATTCAAAATTGCTCTAATTTCAACACTTGTTTATCGAATCCTTATGATTTGTTCTACTTGGTGCCAATTTCATAAGGAAATTAATATCCTCCATGGTCTTGTAATGGTGTGTGCAGTCTGGCAGTCTGGGTACAGCAGTACTGGTGTCCGGTAGTACTGATGGTAGTATATAAAGAGATGGCTGCTTTCACTCACTACTACTGACTGAAGTCAGTATGTATATTGTATATCCTTATATCGGTACTCTTTCCTACACGTAGGCCACCACACAGCCTCCGTTTAAATAGCGGAGCTGTAAAATAACAAATAATGAATTTAGAAGAAATAGTCACAAACTGAAAGTAAATGTAGTACGTCCAAACAGTCTAAGTTATTGCTTAATAATAGTGATAAGTGTTCCTATTGGTTGAAATCACAACTCGGCCAGATCGAGTCTTAGTTTGCTCATCACTGGAGGGTGCTGTGACTGGTTGCCAAGGTCTGGTGGTCGTGGTCCCGTAGGGGTCAATATAGGTGCTCCCGGGGTTGCTTGTTTCGCTATATAGGGTTTTAGTCTGGAGACGCTAACAGTGTTATGTTTCCCTTTCTGTTCTATAATGACGGTAGCTCCGTTGTTCTCGATATCTCAAAAGGGCCGGTGTAAGGGCCTCTACAGGGCGCCTTATACGGTCGATGCGCAGCCACACATGAGAAGTTCCCTCGGGAAGGTACGTGCGAGTCTTGGTACTCAAAATAGGCTGTTGTTGTCGGTATATATGATTCGATGGATCGGAAAATGAGTTTAGATTGTCCAAAATTGTTGACGAGTTTGAAAGTGACTGAACGAGTGGTTTACATGGAAACCTTGGGGACTCTCCCGTAATAAGTGAAAATGGGGATGGACTGGTGTCGTTGGGGGTGTTTCTTAATGACCATAGGATGGCTGAAAGAGAAGTAAACCAGTCGGTTTCACGAGCACGGATAGCTTCTTTCAGTCTATGGTGCATCCGTTCCACCATACCTTTTGTCTGAGGGTGATACGAAGTTGTAGGTAGTCGAACGAATCCGAGATTACTGGCAATGTTGGCGAAAAGATATGACTCAAATTGGCTGCCTTTATCGCTGACAATGTGTAAGGGCATACTAAATATGGATATCCAACCATCGATAAGTGCTTTGGCCACCGTTGTTGTTAATGTATCAGCAACCGGCACCGCCATGGGCCAGCCTGAAAATCTATCAATTGCTGTTACAACGTAGGAAAAGTTACAAATAGTGGGCAATGGACCCACAATATCAATGTGTATAATATCGAATCATTCAGTGACGATTGGCATTGGATGGTTTGGTCTGTGAATGTGGCGAACAATTTTAGCGCGTTGATAATGTTCGCATTCCCGTACCCACTGCTGAATGTCCCTCTTTGCCTTGGGCCAAAAGTAGCGAGATAATATTAGGCGTTGTGTCGCTGTCCGACCTGGGTGAGCTACATTATGAGCTTGTTGAAAAATTGAAAATCTGAGATTTTCTGTAATATAGGGTCGAGGATAAGAAGAATTTGTGTCACATGCGATTGTAAGAGAACCAAAGGGAAGTTTAGTGAGGGTTGAAGGAAGTTCTACTCCCCCTTGGGATTGTTGTGTAGCCGGTAAGTCGCAAACGGCAGTAGAAATACTGGCAATAAGCGGTGTCGGGCCTTCCAATTCTGGTAATATCTGATCTTCCATTGGTTGGTTGGATGAGTCGGGTGGTCGGGATAATAAATCGGCTACAATATTTTCACGGCCAGGAATATAGCGAACTTCATCCACATATTCCGCTATTGTGGCAAATCGATGATTTTGCCAATGAGAATTGGCGTTAGTTCTTTTATGGATCGCAGAAACCAACGGTTTGTGGTCTGTAAGTGCAATGGTTTGCAGCGATTCTATATATGGCCTGAAATGCAACACAGCACTGGAGAGGGCGAGGAGTTCACGCTCAAATGCTGATCGTTGTGAATCCGTTGTACTTAAACGTTTGGAAAAGAATGACAAGGGTTGGTCATTGACTGATAAAACGCCTCCTATTGCCAAATCGGAAGCATCAGTAGTTAATATGAATTTCTTGGCATCTGGTGGTGGATGTGTAAGAATGACTCATTGTTGTAATACTTCGAGGATTCTTGTGTATGAGTCTTGGTGATGTTGGAGCCAGTTAAACTGAGGACTGACTCCTTTGCGGGGTTGAGTGTCGTTTAATAGTTCTTGGAGTGGAATTAAAATCTCCGCAGCACGAGGTAGGAAACGGCGATAAAAGTTTATGGCCCCCAGTTGGCTTCTAAGTTCCTTGTAAGAAGTGGGGATGGACAGTGCGCAAATTTCACTCACTTTAGATGTCGAGGGCGATATTCCATCTGAACTAATGTTAAATCCGAGAAAATCGAGATCCGGAACGGCGAATACGCATTTGTTGGGATTTACGTGTAAACTGTAACAATCTAGACGCTGAAATAATTGAATAAGATCGGCTTTGTGAGTTTCCATATCAGGAGAACTGCAGATAACGTCGTCGTAAAATGGGAAGGTTCTCTCTCCTAGTCCATGAAGAGCCTTGTGGACGTGGCGGTTGAAGTGGGGTCCAGTGTTTTTCATCCCGAATGGCATACGGATAAACTCAAAGAGTCCAAATGGAGTTGTTATTGCCGTTTTAGGGATATCACTATCCTTAACGGGGATAACATGGTACGCTTTGACTAAATCTATCTTGGAAAAGACGGTACATCCGTGTAAGAATGCGTTGGCGTCACGAGGGTCCGGTGTCGGATAACTATCTTTCTTTGTTACAGAGTTTAGACGGCGGTAATCACCACAGGGTCGGTACGTCCGATCTTTCTTTGTTACCATGTGTAATGGTGATGACCATTCAGAGGCCGATGGACGAATAATTCCAAGCTTTAACAGTTCGTTAAAATAGTTCTTGGCAGTTGCTAACTTATCTGGCGCTAAACGTCGAGGTTTACTTTGTATCGGTGGGCCTTCTGTTTCAATAGAAAATTCTATCGTTGATTGGGGAGATTCAGTATAATCTGGTAACTTGAATAGATGTTGGAAGGGCTCCATAGAAACAAGAATCGATGTAGGGAATTCTGGAAGGGATGACTTTACCAAAGGAGTTGGGGGTGCTCGTTGCAGTTGCAGGGAAGCAACCAATCCTGTGATGCTGTCTTGGAGTACAGACAAATTACAATTGACTAACAGTTTATTCGGCACCAAGTATCGCCTGGGTAACGTCAGCAATTATAAACTGGTGAAAGTATTCCCGTCGTAGACGTTTCAGTTTAATAACCATATTCGCTCGGCCATATGTCTGAATTGGATGGCCATCTGCAGCACATAATTCATCTGTAGAGAGTTCAATAATATGTGAATCAGCGAGTTGTGGGGGCAGAACACTGTAACAAGCTCCGGTATCGATCAGGAAACGGGTGAGTTTGTTACCAACTTTGGCCTCCAAAGTGGGCGATTTGTGAAACGCCCCCAGTGCTGAAATCGCTGCAACAGAGGGGGAGTCTAGTTTCCCTGATCCGGCGAGTTGTCCCTTGAGTTCTCACGAGAAACGTCACGAGAAAAGATGCATGGTCGATGGCTGTCACTCTTGGGAAACTGACACCAAGTTGTACAGTTTTTAGCTGCTCTGCCGAAGAATATATGAGAACGGCAGATTTTTGGACGCTGGTTGCGTGAGAATGGAATAATGGTACGTTGGTAGCTACGATTTGGGTAAGATGATGAACCGGCTGAGTCGTCCGAATATCGATTGGATTGGTACCGCGGCAGGGACTTGTGATCCGGCGAGCGGCCCCTGTAATATGAATCGGGTGAACCAGGACGATCACGGGAATATGAATTGGTTGAACGAGGATTATCACGTGAATATGAACCAACAGAATAAATCGGCATCTTGTTGACTGTGGCAGCGATGATGGTATCCGCAATCTTCAGGAATTCCTCCAGTGGATTCTTCGCTTGGGTGGCGAGAGCTGACTTCGCTGCCTCTGTGGGCATTGCTTCTATTACTCGAGCGATCAGTTCTTGTTCGCTACGCTGTGGCATGTCCGCGGCGTTTGCCAGAAGTTTCAGGCGGTGAACTGCCTGTGAAGGACGCTCTCCTTCGTGCAGAGAGAATGTTGCGATAGCCCGGCGAATAAGATCGTACTGCGATTCACCCAACGTGTTTTTAAGCATATCTTTTACCTCGTCATACGTTTTAACGTCGGCTGTGGCGATAAGAGCGGCTTGTTCGGTAGGAAGGAGCGTCAGTAGAAGATTAACCTGGTCTTCTGCCTTGGTTTTCTCCAGAACGAAATAAGCCTCTAGTTGACGGAACCATATACTTGGGTGTTGGAGTGAAAAAGGTGGAAGACGGCTTGCCATAATATCCAGATAGTGTAAAGAGTATTATTATAGTTCAGAATAAACTTACAGGTTTTTCAGTTGTTATTTATTTATCCAGTCAGGTCACTACTACTGACTGAAGTCAGTATGTATATTGTATATCCTTATATCGGTACTCTCCTACACGTAGGCCACCACAGTCTATTGTCCCTCAATGGTTACTCTAAGCACTTACTGTCCATGGCTACTGATAGGATAACAGTTAAATGTATGACAGGTTCTAAACCGACTTTCCCCACTGTTCCTAAACGTCCGGTCTATCTTGTACTACCGTTCATTGGTTCATACTCAATCCTGCTTAAAAAACGACTCCAGTTACTTAGCAAAGCGTTTCCCCAATGTAATTTTAAGATTATTTTTCGCCCTACACGTAGGTTAGGAGTTCACTTTCCATTTGAGGATAGACTTCCCCTCCCTACTGCAATCAAACCTTTATTTTACCGACGTTACGTAGATGACTCTTTTATTTTATTCCGTGATCGGCAACAGGCTTATGACTTTATGAAATACCTAAATAAACAGCACAGAAATATAGAGTTTACAGCTGAATTCGAATCTAATGGCTCCCTACAATTCTTAGATGTTCTCATTACAAAAAACACAGATAATAAATACATTACATCTGTTTACCGTAAACCAACTTTTACAGGCCTGTATACACCATTTGATAGCTTTATTCCAGATCAATTCAAAATTGCTCTAATTTCAACACTTGTTTATCAAATCCTTATGATTTGTTCTACTTGGTGCCAATTTCATAAGGAAATTAATATCCTCCATGGTCTATTGTCCCTCAATGGTTACCCTAAGCACTTACTGTCCATGGCTACTGATAGGATAACAGTTAAATGTATGACAGGTTCTAAACCGACTTTCCCCACTGTTCCTAAACGTCCGGTCTATCTTGTACTACCGTTCATTGGTTCATACTCAATCCTGCTTAAAAATCGACTACAGTTACTTAGCAAAGCGTTTCCCCAATGTAATTTTAAGATTATTTTTCGCCCTACACGTAGGTTAGGAGTTCACTTTCCATTTAAGGATAGACTTCCCCTGTGTCTCAGACCTCTTGCTATATATAAATTTACGTGCAGTAGATGCAATGCTACATACATCGGTAAAACCGAGCGTCACTACAAAGCAAGGATCAGCGAACACTTGGGAGTTTCCCCTCGAACAGGAAAAGCTTCAGCCTCTCCCAAACACTCCACTGTACGAGAACACGCCCTAGACGAGGATCACACCTTTAATTACAATGACTTCTCAATAATAGGTAGAGCTGATACTAATTACGACCTATTAATTAAAGAAAGCCTAGTTATCTCCCGCCACAGACCTACTCTAAATATTCAGGGAACCTCATTCCCTTTACTATTGTTCTAAAAACTACACACACTACATAGACCGTATCTACAGTACTATACAGTATGTATTAATTAATATTGGTGTTGTACTCATTATCAATTTAGTTGTCTGATTTCATGATTTTACCGTGCACTATTTTACTTAATTCAGTATTATGTATGCAAGTAGTTAGGCTCCTATATCTTGTATTGTAATGTTTTCACATATTTTGCAGTAATATTAATAATTTAGAATGTAATTTAAACTTTATGTATCTTACTGTAGTATTGGCTGATGATGGTTTAATGTAATAAATCGAAACGTTCCGCTTAATTAATTATGGCATTATTTTCATTCGCGCTAATTATTATAATTTTACTACCCTATTAATTATCTCATCTTTTCTAGTTCGAGGGTTCGAGTCCCACAAGGGAACATTTAATTCTTTTATGATATTTCTAATGGTTTATTGAATTCAAGGGCACACACATTGAGGAAGGGAATTACAGTTAGGTGTAATTAAATTGAATTTGCTTATTAGGCGAGTCAATCTAGCCGAAAAAGGGGGTCAGGTCAACCCATAACAAATTCACAATTCATCCAAACCAAATTTTTTTATTCTACATTACCTTATCACCAGCGGAGAGGAATATCTTAACGGCCCTTCGTAAAGAACATGTGCAACCTAATATTAATGATAATGTTGTTGAGGACAGAGAGCATGTTGCTAGTGAAAATGAAAATGGATGCATGCGCGCAGTGGCCACAATTCGGCTTTATTTTGCATTGCACATTATTGTGATACTCTTGAACCTAGACTTGGAACTGGTCGATGGGAATGCCTCATTATACCATATATACACTGGCCAAGTAGGTCAGCATATAAGAAGCGCGATATTGCAGTTATTGTTCTGGAGAGCTGCTGGGGACATTATTCAGCCACCACTAGAACCAACAAACTTTGGTTGGATATTGTCGGCCGATAACAAACTTAAACCAGATCCAGGTGTACCAGCAATGGCTCCAGAGCCTATATTACAAATAGCATCCTTTAGATGCAATTCCCACAGACCTTATGTTCTACTGCAAAATGTAGTTGCCAGGCTCTAAAGGTGCCTTGTAATTTGTATTGCAAGTGTGAGAATGTATGATGTTGCAAAGTGCGAATGAATGCAGTGTTATTTTTTGTAAATTAATAATTATATCATCAAAAATAAATAATCTAAATAATAATATACTAATAATACTAATAATAATAATACTAATACTAATAATATATTAATAATAATATATTAATAATAATAATAATACAATATTAATACTAATAATACTAATATATATACTAATAAATATACTAATTACTTACTGTAAATGCCATTATGTCACCGAATTCAGGAAACATGCATAAACGGTCCAGTTATTAAACCTAACATCACCCTACATAAACATCATAAACCCGTTTCGGTGAACACT
Source organism: Nemertoderma westbladi (assembly GCA_032718475.1). Classification (NCBI taxonomy): domain Eukaryota; kingdom Metazoa; phylum Xenacoelomorpha; order Nemertodermatida; family Nemertodermatidae; genus Nemertoderma; species Nemertoderma westbladi. Next base: position 17,746 of record JAUCBJ010004209.1, read on the forward strand.
GCTACATCAGGAAATAAATCTGTGCAGAAACTCATCATGTTGTAGTAAAAAGTTGTAGTAGTAGTAGCAACGCCATTACATCCATATGTTGGCTACGAATTTACATTCAAACTCACTTCCGCGGCTTATTGAGGATACATATCTAGAGTGTATTAGCGAGCAGATATGGCATCAGGTATTACCGAGGACAGAGAGGTATGTCGGTGCATTAATTAGCCTCAATGATGTGCTCAAAAATGTGCACTCAGCGCTATGTATATATTATTTACAAAATTTGTAACCCATTATTGCAAATATAATGCTTATTCCTTATATTTCTATATTTTCTAGCTTAGTTTTTCGTTATTTATATTGCACAGTGTCTCCATAGGTCAATTAAATACATCTTCGTGTTAATTTAACCTTGTTGCTATGCAAAACATCTGTCGTTAGTTAAATATTATTCTAGAAAAAAATGCTCAATGCTGACTATGTTAAATATGACATAATTTCAATTGTCTTATATAAGTGAACACTTTCAGGAAAAAAATTGCAGTCATACCCAATTTGAACGGTTGTCACCACTGTCTACTTGACTATAAAATGCATTCTGAAAAACTATATTTATAGCTTTCATAGTATAGAACTTGAATTCACGTTCTGTGTGACATTCAATAATTTCAAGTCCTATTTGTCAGTAGTTCTAATGAAACATTGCGGCGCATTACAGCTGATGTGGGTGGACTTAGATGTGTAATCACAGAGATATCTAATTTTACGAACGATTCCCCAATGACCAGGTGGAAGTCGTAGGTCATTGAGAGATAGAGTAGATTCCTACCCAATACTCGGGCACTAACATATGGTCTATTAGTTGTTTTGATGATGTTACATTCTCGATCTTAACATTAATTGTGTGTGCTATTGCTTAAACATGAAACTGTAGCGGTAGTATGTACTGCTTTGGTCTATAATATTTTTTAGATGTGGAAGGGTTTCTATTTGAAACGGCACTCCTCCAACAATAACATTATAGAGTTGCCTAAGCAACCACAACAACACTCACCTGTACGTAATTTTATGATCATTTGGAAAGTATCACTTTTAGTACTAACAGAGCCTTAATGGAGAACTCACTAACGGAGGCCTAAATACTCATTCGTGTCGCCCATTATGAGTTATCCGTTAAGTGCACTTCCGTTAAACCTCCATTAACTTTAAAATTAAGGGAGCTTTGTGTCACCCGCCCCAGGTTACATTGATAGGGTGCTGTTATCCTAGTGGACAGAATATAAAGACTTATTTGAGTCTCATAAATTAGCCTACATTATAAAGTAGTCTACAGTTCAGAGGACAGATTTAATTTAAGCAGAGATACGGGTCACAAAAATTAACACCTTATAGGGGGTTGTTATAATTGATATAAATAATTAATTATTGGCGAATTCCTCTCTTTAGATAACTTACTTTCTCTTTTTTATTCCTCTTTTAAATTACAATTCGCTAAAGAATGTATTGCCTTAGGTTGTCATCCATGCTTTCATTTAAAATATTATTTTTTTAAATAATATATTGCTTAACTACAATTAAAATGCTTTGTTTTGGACCTACCAAAAATATATCGCAGAGTACACCCCTGGGGCGGGCGACACGAAGCTCCGTTAATTTTAAATAAAGTTAACAGAGGTTTAACGGAAGTGCACTTAACGGAGGACTTATAATGGGCGACACGAACGAGTGTTTAGGCCTCCGTTAGTGAGCTTTCCGTTAAGGCTCCGTTAATGCTAAAAATGATATTACTGAAATGGACATAAAGGCCTGTTTACATGGGGCAACTTTTAGAGCAACTATCTCAGCAACTAGCAACTTTTTTTGGAGCAACTTAATTTAATCGCTGTTTACACATGGCAACTTTACCAGCAACTTGGCTGGCAACTTTTAGAGCAACTTGGCTAGTTTGACTGTAAAATAGTGGGTCATTTTATCTACTAGCTAGTTTTTGATAATTTAATTTAATTATTCGTCAACGCAAATTCCTTCAAGTTGCCGTAAAAGTTGAACAACTTCTACGACAACTATTTTATGTGTTTACTTGCGACTTGATAGGCAACCTGGGTTGCTCTACAAGTTACAGAGAAAGTTGCTGTAAAAGTTGCTCTAAAATATACGCCTACACATGAATAAAATTATTGTTAGCATGCTTTGAAGGAACAATAATACTAATTAAAAATTTATTCATATTTTTACAAAATTTTTAAAATTTACATGAAATTTCCACCCTAATCCCACTTTAATCTAAACCCTCAAGTAAGGCCCCCCTCACACGGAGCAACTTGTTTCTTGAAACTTGTTGCTGGACTCCTCACACAGAAACAAGTTTCGGAAACAAGTTGCAGCAACAAGTTTCAGAAACCAGTTGCTCCGTGTGAGGGGGGGGGGGGGGGGGGGGGGGGGGGCGCTTAGTTAGAAAGTTCCGGCTGCATGGCTTATAGTTACACATTTTTATGATGGCAAAACGAACGAGAAAGGAAGCTTTCTCGCAGGAGGAAATGACAGCATTAGTTACGGGTTTTGCAAGCAATAATGAGGTTATAACGAGCAAGCACTCAAGCGATGTTTCTCAGAAAAAAAGGTAAGAGCTTACATTATATTAGAAAAGTAAATGCCGTAGGTGGAAAAAACCGTACATGGAAAACCATACATCCGTGGTGAAGAAGAAGGCCACAGATTTCATTAGGGGTGAAAAAAAGGTGATAAGGAGAACCGGGGGAGGGGAGGAAGAAATAGGAACCCTTGAAGGTATCCTTAGTGACATCGAGTTGATAGTGTATCGACAATTGCCGCCTGAAACGGTGATGGGTATTCCAGGGGGCGTCGAGACGGGGTCACCGCAAAATGTTGTGGTTGATGATGGGAGTGACACAGGTGAGGAGATTACTACTGGTAGTTTGTGTGTGGTGGAGCAAGGTCCGTCCAACATCCAACAGACAAGCCTGGACGTCTTGATTAATAAATCTGAAAGATTAAATGACCGTCCTCGGTGGATATCCACTAAAAAACGTATGATGCTGCATGATTACTACCAAAAGATGTTGGAGATAAGAAGGAAATAAGTTGGAGATTATGGATAAGGAGTTTTAATTGCGCTAAATATATTTCGATGAGAAAACATTGTACTACCGGGCACTAAACCATCAACAACATTCTATATCACCTCAGCATCACTTTAGCCAATGGCCATATTTTCAACAATTTTGTCAAACATCCCAGCCAGAAGTTCAACCACCCCAACAATAACTTCATCAAACATACCAGCCTCAAGTTCAGCCACTACAACCACAACTTCATCAAATATACCAGCCTCAAGTTCAGCCACCCCATCAACATGATTATCAACCCTCACAACAGCCGATTCAATATCAACATGACAATGTAGATGTCGACTATTCATCTGTAAATAAAATGCAATCTCTTTAAAGCATACGGCAATAACTCTATTAATTTTTCAAAACAACATTTAATTTAAACATTTAATTAATAGTAAATAACACATTATATACTGTATATTCAGTATATAAACTTACTGTAGGCACCTCGAACCTTTAAATAATCATACATATTATTTACAAATTATAAATGGTACTCATGTAGTATTAAATATATATGCGAATTATTAATGTGCAAATACATTGGCAACTAAATTATTTCGAGTTTGAACACCTTGACCCAAAACTGGACCATGTTGGTAAATCTGATCATTGCTTTCAACTTCAATGACAGATGTCCTAACTTCTGGGTCTTCAGTGCTGTGTTTCTGGGTCCAATTATGGAGACAAGCGCAAGCCATTACTATCTTTGATGCCCTCTCTGGTGCAAAGTTGATTCCTCTTTCTAGCACACGAAACCGCATTTTCAGTGCACCATTACACCTTTCGATAGACGACCTGGCCCGTTTATAGGCCAAATTGTAACGTTCTTCGGGTCTGCCATTCGGATAGTCGAAAGGTGTAAGAAGCCAACTTGAATGGGGATAGGCTAAGTCACCTAACAACCAACCACCCCCAAAATCGAGCTGTCGATCCCAGCTCTGGGATTGACGTAGCATGAAGGCATCATATCATGTGTAGATCCAGGCCATGTC
>JAUCBJ010004210.1:0-25454 GCA_032718475.1 Nemertoderma westbladi
TTTTTAAAAAAAGTAATGTTTTAGAACAAATATTTTTTTGTTCTAGAACAATTTTTTGAAAAAAATCTGGATTATATTTAAAACGCATGGCATCGTTCTAAAACGTGTTTAAAATCAATAAAAAAAATTAAAAAAAAATATTGTGAAAAATTTTTTTAGAAAACAAAATTTTGAAAATTTTTTTTATTGATTTTAAACACATTTTAGAACGATGCCATGCGTTTTCAATAGAATCCACATTTTTTTCAAAAAAATGTTCTAGAACAAAAAATATTTGTTCTAGAACATAATTTTTTAAAAATGAGTAGCTAACATCTTCTGGAACATATTACGTAAGATGAGAGTGCCTTGAAAAATAATCTTAGGAAAATATTCTTAGGAAAATATTATTACTGTATTTACAGTAGAGGTATAGGTTCACCACTAGTCCTACCATATACGTAGCGTACAGTTAATATCGGGAAGGTTTTTTTTTGACTAATGGACGTGGACGACCTCCAAACTATTGACATTACACTGTCTTAAATGATCCCGACCCTCAACACTGAATGCTGCCGAAGCAGAGTTATGCTTACTGCTTAAAGGTGTGAAGTGAACCGCGCCAAAAAGAGGGGGGGGGGGGGGGGGGGGGGGGGGGGGTGGCTCAGTTGGTGGGATGTCCGAATATGGAATATTCGCTCTTTTATATTTGCGAACAGACAACTGTGACATAAACTCTAAAGGCAGGAAGTATATAATAATATTTATGGAAATAAATAATCTGAAAATCCGTAGAATGTTGATTATATAGTAGGGCAATTCCATCGTTACGGACTCACATTCATACGCAATTTTCGAATTTAATTGGCATATTTAATTAACAACTTTACAATATAAATAACATTCAGCTATGGTGGCTGATGGATTAATGGTACATCTTTACTTTGACTTATAAAAAAGAGTTGTATCTCATTTGATTCATAGGATATTGTAAATATAGTGCCCGTTACGGACTCACATGCAAATGGACAAAGAAAAATTACCCAATTTTATTTTGACAAATTCTCTTGAAATGTTTAACGCCATACGTTATAACTTTCACAATGAGAGGTCGATACATCAAATTTTGTAAATTTGTAAGTTAATAGCAGAAACATATGGTGGTAAACCTCATTTATAGAGAAATTGTTCGTTACGGACTCACAGAAAAAATTGTTACGGACTCACACTTGAAATCGTTATGCACTCGTTATTTTGTTTAGAAAAAAAAGAGCAACGACCAATGACTGTTTATGGTATTTATTCAATAAATATATTTATTGCTTATATACCTTTCGCTTTCACAATGTACCTTAAGTATCACTATTAGATATATCTTTAGTAGTGTTCATATTTTGAGTAGGCATATTTGGTGTGTGTATAGTAGTGTATATTTAATATCCTATAAGTTCATATGACCAAAATTTGTTAAAATGACCAATTTCTAATTCTTTAACAACATAAATACCACGTTCACGGAAAATTTTTTATACTGGAAAATACATTTTGAACAGTATTTCGTTGTATTTATGTTTTACGATCACTACTATCACAGTACTTAAGTTATTCAACCTTGGCGTAGTTGGTTAAATCGGTGGCATTGAAATCACATCTCTCCTTGGGTCGTGGGTTCGATCCAATCATGAGGGCTAGGGTATTTCGTTTCGGCACGAATACTATAAAGACCATAAAGGGACTTATTAGCCAGGGCGCATCTCTTCCTTCCGTAAACTGTAGCTAAATGAGAACTGGAGTTTCTTCTGGGGAATATAGGAGGGGACCGCACTGGAAATATACACTTTATTATTGAGAGTTTGTGCGTAATCCCTGGTCTAACGGACGATTTGTTTGTATCACTATCCATCATTTGGTCACTCGTTTCATGAAATCTTGGCGAACTTCGAGTGTATCATACTATACCATCTTGGTCAGTAACTTCTGTCATCCGTGATATATGCCGTTTGGCCCTTTCGGCCCAGAAATGTGAGTATTAGTCGTAAGAGACAGGATTAAACGGGCGCAATGAAGAATGTCGTACATTAGGATGATGTATGAATGAATACGTTCGAATGTACTGTCGATGGACAATTGTCAGACTAAAGGAGCTGAATACTTTCAGTTTACATAGTGAATAATGTATACAAAGCAGAATGATTCTTACCTAACCTACCGCCTGGTGAGTCCGTAACGGAAAATTTGTGAGTCCGTAACGCTATTCTTAAACAGTTCAGCTGCAATACAAACCATAGAGACCTAATGGATGGTTTTGATTGGTTGTAAACCCAAAGGAAAATGATTGTCAGTGCAATACACATGCGGGGTGTACTCCAAATTAAAACTTGAAGTACTTTTCGTTACGGACTCACATAATTCTGTAGGCCAAATCTAAAATTTTTGAAACATTGAATACACAATGCTATTCTGTCAATATTCAAATTTTTATCATCAATAAGCTTCTAATAAATGTTGAATTTTCGGTTGGTGTAATTACCTGTCTTAATCAGACAATTTCAATGGTAGTAAGATTATATCAAAAATGACATGTAATAATTTCTGCATATTTGAAAATACGTAAAAAAAATTTCTCATATTCAATAATGAAAAACCAGTTGTTACCCTCAAAAAAATTAAGAATCCGTCACTTTTATTAAAAATTTAATTCTTTCTCGTCATTTTGATACCAAAATTATGCTGATTAGATGACTTTTTATTTTCGACGTAAGTGTTACATCAATGGTGGAATTGCCCAGTAGGCCCTTAATCAACACAGTCCACGTAATTACTAATAATTATTAAGTAATAATTATTTCCTGTACAGTGTTGCACAAGTAAACATTTAAAAGCCAAATGGGGATTCATTCTTTAAGTTCCCTTTCAGCCTATGTAAATGATTGAGCCAATCAGGTTACAATTTTCTGGCTTCAGTCCGCCGTTTGTCCAGACAACAAAGAGCGGATTCTTAGTTTGGAAGTCGATAATTCAACTTGACCGCGCGGATTTTGGCAATCCGCAGTCCGCTCTTTACATGCACCCCTTTCTTATACCTACAATAACTAAATTACTACACGTACCCTTACTTTTACAAGTGTTTACAACTTACAAGGTTTCCGGTATACGTACTGACGTAGGCCTACAGTACATAAAAGTAATCCTGTCCTGTAATCTGATACATAGTCAATACACAATAGTGCAGCAGTGTATATCCTTCTTAACTAATACTAAAGTTTTAACTTTGAACAATTATTAATTATGGACGACTATTTAGGATTGAATTCCGAAGATTACGTGGATAATAATGAACTACAAGACGCACCGCCCATACATAGGCCCATCCCAACCGCGGCTCTTTCAGCAAAGAGGAAGTTTCGTCAGCGGAATAATAAGACCCGAACGGAAATTAATAAAGATACTAATGATATTGTTTCTAATACCCCAAACAATGTTCTAGAAACGAATGACGTCACTTCCGCAACTGATTACGCCTTAAAAGTCCGAAACGCTGTGAGAAAGAAAACGTTTATTTCCAGTTCTAATGAAAAGAAGCAAGAAGTAACGAAACCATCTGGACTACAGCGGTTTAACCATCTCAGAGAAGATGTGTTCGATATGGATAAACTCACGGAACGGGATGTTGCGAGTTTACTGAGGGAGAGAGTTATTTACGAAGACGATAAAATTCTCTGTATAAATAAACCGTATGGGTTGCCGGTGCACGGTGGACCCGGGATGGTGTGGAGTGTGATGGGAGTGGCGCAACGGTTAGTGAAAGCGGTGACACACGGAGGGGTGGGACCTCCGATAAAGTTAAGTCTATGTCACCGGTTAGACCGACAAACTACAGGAGTGGTAGTTCTAGCTAAAAACAACGACATTTGTTTCCAAATACGACAAATGTTCATAGAAAGATCTATCCTAAAGACCTATTGGGCTATAGTTTGTGGTGTATCTATAGACTCTGAGGAGGGGACTATAGACATCCCAATAGGAGAGAGTAAAGCAAGAGATGGTCTCGATAGGTTGGTTCTCAAACCGGATATTCTAAACGACGCCGGTAAGGTACTGAAGCGAGCCAGACACGCCAGTCCTGCGGTTACGGACTACCGGGTTCTATCTGGTAGCCCGGGCGCTTACATGCTCGAGTTCCGGCCCCACACCGGGGTTAAACACCAGATCCGGTTGCACGCCGCCTGGGGCTTGGGCTGTCCCGTGTTAGGAGACCACAAGTACTCGCACCACGATAAACTAGCACCCCAGCAGCTGTCCGCTCCGCTCTACAAGGCCTTGGGTATTCGCAAGGCGCAGACTCGCTACCTCCCAATGCATCTACACGCTCGTAAACTAGTTATACCTCGTTACTTCGGTACCAAAGACTTGATTATCGAGGCGAAAGCCCCTAAATTTCATATTCGTAATATGCAACGTTTAAAACTCAGATTTTGATTTTATTAGCAGATTAAGTGCATTAAAACATAATTCGTTTGTAATAAATGCTTGTTTATTTTATAATGGACAGACCAAATGAAACCCTAAAATAAACTTCACAGTTTGTTCTCCAAAATTTATAATAAAATAAATAATAATATAATAATATTACTATTAACTGGCAGTTGAAAGTTGCAGCTCATAAATGTCCGGTTTCACTCACCTGGAATAGTCTGGGAATTTTTTTTTTAATGTCAGAGAATTCTTATAAAAATGGACAAATTAGGGAAAGTCAGGAAATTTGGTATATAAATGATTATGTGCCATAAGCGAAAATGTTTGCATTGGTAATGCCGGGACCTTACTGCGCATTTAATATTTTTGTTGTCTTGTAATTTAATTTAATTTAATAACTAATTATCTTGATTTATTTTGTAATCAAATTAATATTTGTAGTCATTTATTATTTACATATTATTATATTATTTATTAATCAAGTACTTTTGCAAAGCATCTTTTTAATAAAATATCGTGTTTTGTTTTCATGTAAAAATAAAAATATTTGAAAATATTTTTTGAAAGTTATTTGTAGATGCGAACTGTGAACTTTATTTAACTGTTCTATGGATGTTTTAGAACAACACTTTAAAGATTTATATACATGGTGAGGTAGAGTAACGGGCTAACCCATATTTTAAAATCAAATATTGAGTCAAATACGTCAACCTGAAAAACAATAAGCCGAATGATCCACTCTTATGACAATAATTATAGCTGAGGCTGGTTTCTTAGAGGTAACAGCTCAAAGAAAATTATACAGCTCTAGTGCACAATCTCGCGACGGCCTTCCCTTCCTGTTGCAACCTTGCGCATAAACAATAAACATAAATTAATTAAGTGTATCACTCTACTGGTTATCAACACCCCCAAGGCAGTACAGAACTCTCGAACGAACTAGTGTAGGTCGGAAAGTAGTACATACAACATGGAACTGCAGGTGGAATAACATCACCACAAAGACTCTTGGATGGTCTAGTTCGTATTGTAAGACCAGTGTATATCTCCCAAGGTATTTCAGCTTGAACGAATCGCAAATAACGAAATGAGTTTTCACTTTCCCAAATTTCGCCCTCCTTGCTGCAGACTTTAGTATTTCTTTAGTAGATGGATCTGCGTCCCCACAAAGATTTAGACAGGGATTTTCAATGCCAAGATTCAGTTGAACTTATTAAATGAAGGGAACTGGCAACTGGAGAATGTTTTTACTTTCAGATATTTCGTCCTCTCATTGCGGCAGGATGGCGAACTGCAGACCGATTTACCGTCCACACATCGTCCGCTGGATGTGTTATGGTAACTACCTGACAAGTTTCAGCTTCAACGGCCATAATAAACGAAATTAGGGAAGGTTTTCCTCTTTCAGACATTTCGCCATCTAGCGGCAAACTAGGGAACTGAAGACAGATTAGAGCCTCTAATTAAAGAGGCACACCCGTCTGAGCCATGATATTATATTACAGTATTTCCTATCTATGGTTGGTTGTCTACAGTATATTTGACTGGGCTTTCAGATAAATGCTACAATCCTCCAATTAGGTATTTGGGACAAGTAAAATGTATATCCATATACTCAGCAGCGCTCTATGACAGTCACCTCTACTGTAAGGTTGTCTTTCTCATACATTTCTGTAGGCCTATAATGCAGTAGCCCTGCTGTTGAAGAACTCGGAAGAACTGTTGGTGTCGTTTACCTACTGTACTACTACTACTGTACTAGGATCGGCAATGCTGCATTGCCACTGAAGTTCTAAGAATGATGTCCACGCCACATCAAAATGACTGTTGCACTGTAGGACGCATCCGCACATGCAATATATTTTCCTCCGGTATGCAAAACGTTAGACACAGCTAATGGTTTCAACATGTCTGCCAAGTTTCGGCTTAAATGGATTGAAAGCAAATGGAATAGGACGTTTTTGGCTTTAATAAGGATTAATAAGTCCTCCAGCTGGAGATTGTTGAAATGATGGTGTCTTAAAGTCTCTCATAAATATCAACTTTTGGTCCTATTGATATTGAATTATTGATGCCTAAAAATTTTCAGCTCCTCAGCTTTGAATCCGAAAAAGTGATGTCAAAATCGTAACGACGACAACTATTTGCAAATATATAATGTGTTATGTATAGAAAAGGCCTCAGTATTAATTAATAAACTAACAAGGTGTTTTTAGAGTATGCCGTCGTATCGCACTTTAAATGTGGTACGAAATCTGAAACGTAGACCTAAAGTCCTTCCTTTCGCCTTCAATCAACCAATCAAATGATGGAGAACCGCGGTCTGAAGGATAAAACTCTTAATTGGACAGATTTAACTCCAGGAAATTCAACGGATCCATTGAGGATCGGAGAACAACTGTCTCATCAAAACTGATATTCTGTGATAATAATTGTCTGCTTATATTCAAGATACTGAAATACCATACCGGTCCGGTAGCAGGGTAGGCCTACGCAAATCATATGTCACTGTAGCTCAGTACAGCAGTAGTTCTTGCACATCCACATACTACAGTACCGGTACTAACTAGTAACTATCGAACTAACAGTACTCAGACACTGAGCCTGACTCCGAATAGCACTGACGTCGAAATGGATACGTTTTACGCCATCCCGTTTACAGTTTTGGAAATTCCGCGACTACGGTTGAAGAAGCCGTCGTGGGTACAAACTCCGAGTCCAATGTTTATGTTCATCGTTGTCATGATATCCTATTTCCTGGTAACTGCCGGTAAGTGAAGTGGAGATGGAGAAGTGTATTTTTTTTAATTGGTTGGAATCAAGCCTTTTCTAATGACAGGATGATGGCAACAGAACGCGAACATGGCCATGGCACCGACTGCCCGGGACCGGCAAGCGGTCGCAGTGCATCAGTAAAAGTTAGATTTGTTTTGAATTTTTCAAAGTTCTAGTTAATATAATTAATTAACTAAGCCAACCGTTACTAATGAAGCTTTTCTTAGGCCTATAAATTTCAAATATTGTTACGTTAATTATTATATTGCTCTACTTTAAAACTTATTATTGTTATTTATTTTCTTTAGGAATCATTTACGACGTGATTATAGAACCGCCTTCGATCGGTCAGACAACAGATGACTACGGACACCCTAAACCGGTAGCCTTCCTGCCCTACAGGGTGAACGGTCAGTACATAATGGAGGGGCTAGCCGCCAGCTTTCTGTTCAGTTTAGGCGGGATGGGATTCGTTATATTAGATAAAACCAACCAGCCGCTAATGCCCCGATTCAACCGCATTATGCTGTTATTCATCGGGTTTATTTCCATAATACTCTCCTTCTTCGTATGCCGGTTGTTTATGGGGATGAAACTCCCCGGTTACCTTAGAGGTTAACTAGCTGAACATTTCATAGGATCTTAAATGAACATCCGCATAGGAGCGTAAATAATTGATGGTGATTGGTGTTTTGTATTTTACTGCGGGAGATGGATAGACGCGATTTGGTTGGAGGAACATTAAAATGATATTCACATTAACTGAAGATGATTTCCACTTCATTAACTCGATATGATTCGATTGTAAGAGCAAGACATTCCGACATTATACGGAATTTAATTGATATATTATTTATTGTCTCTTTGTGGTTATTTTTAGCTGTCAGTGAACCCCAAACACTACCAATACGAAATATATTATATTTTATTTATATAATAACGATTATAATTCAGTTGCTGAAAGCTATTGAGTTCAATACCGGTACCAAAGCAAATTGTTTCATAGCTAAATTATTATATAACAATAACATGACATTTATTGACATCGATTTTATCCACAAAATTTTATGATAAAATTCCGAATTCAATTTTTGGAGTCCGAAAGAAATCGAAATTACACACCGCATTTTTCTTATAATAGGTTTTTAAATTCACCATCATCATCAGAATATTTTATTAATTAAGGAGACCAGCGCACCGTGATAAATCATACATTTCACTATTAACACAAACGGGGTTGTTTTTAATTATGGCCGGTGAAAATCATTGTGAAACTTTTAAATGAACTGTGGAGCTTCTATTTTATAATAAACTGTTCAACAGATTGTATCGCGCAATGACTCCGAACCCCCGGACTCCGATTAGTATGATAATTGTTCTGTTTATTGTTTAAATAGTTAAATGTGTTTTGGAAATACAAAAAGTTAGCTTAGCCTTTAAATTTTTTTGTATGCGATTGAAATTTGTCGTGAAACAGCACACTTCGGTTCGAAATTAGCCAGCCATTCTTCACATTAGCCTCAAAATCATATCTTATACATAGAAAGTTTGTGTTCCAAGGATTCTATATAGAAATCTATGAATTTCGTTGAGAAACAGCTGATATAATATTTGTTTTCAAAGTTTGCAATGCACTTTATATTTAATTTAATACACATAACCTTAATTTTTGTAATATTTTATGATTCATAAAAACCACTACTAATGTGAAGAATGGCCCCGATACGAAGGGTGAAATTTCACAAACGAACTTATGAACTCATATAAAAAATTCATTGTTAGTTTGATTTTTGTGGTAATTTGACAATTTATCACAGAAAGGTAAAATAACATTCCGGTTGTTATAGTTTACTGAGACTCTCACAGATTGATGGTTACATTATTTTTTAGGACACGACATTTCAGGGTGTAGGCAGGAGCAAATTGTTGGAAAAATGTCATCAGTATTTTAAAACCAGATCACAGTCGTTACCAGCATAAAAATGATGGTTTTTCAGCCTTTACTAGAAAAATAGTTTCATAGTCAATTCGAAAAGTGTCAAAGTCAAACTGATTTTCACGGACAAAATTTTAAAAAAATACAGTACCAGTATTATTGATGTCAGTGTACCAGGATACCATTAAGTTATTATTGATACTTTGCACCATTTTTTTTACCAATGATGCTTATACAGACAGACAGACAGACATTGACATTTTAAATACATTTTTGTAAACTATTTCCGCGCCACAGTGCGCCATTGGTATTTTTTATACTTTATTGCGTTATTGAATCATGAGCGCCAGCTCGTAAAGTGGCAATTCCTTAATCAGTGTGTGTAAGCCTAGTATATAGTACTATATAGTATATAGACTATAAAATACTAAAAATATGTTCTATATTTTCCGGTCTTCATGTACTAGATAAGTTCCAGTATCAATATAATATACAAACCAGTGACAGAAACCTGATTACATAAGGTTCGATGTAGGAAACGACGGGGCCCCGGCAAACTCGGCCGATTTTTCAGACCTGGCCCCGGCTCCAGCCTGGCTTTAAAATGCCGGGTGTACTTAAAATAAATTTAACTTTTTTTGTATTTTTTCTATTTTTTCCCAAGGATGTATGGCTAAAGGGAAAAGCGATATTTTACCAATTTAGTTATCAAAATAATTGTATGAAAATAAATTATTTGGATTTCTCTAATTTTCTCACACACCGTGTAGTCAGGGTATCATTCCATTCTAATCGACCCTACAGTATGACGCGCGGTTTGGTCAACAAATAAGAATGTCCCTACTTATCAAAACAAACATACCAAATCTTAAATAAGATACTTTCGACGCCTTGAATTACAGGCGCACAAAATTTAAACAGATGGCAGGTAACACTTTAAGGAATTAAAAGTCAAAGATTTTGGTCAAAGTTGTAAAATTTGAACCGCTGAACGGATTGCTGTCATTCAAGTATCGTTCGAAAGCTAATTTTTTGCTCTTTAACATATATATAAATTGTAAAATTGTAGCGAATATTTAATTATACACAACATGAGAATGTAATTTCCAAATTACATAAAAACGTAGACTTGTCAATAAAGTTTGTGTTGTTTTGGAAGAGGTGGCGTCATAATATATCGAAAATGAAGAATTAAAAACAAGTTTATGCAAATATATTACATACCTACTGTATGTGATCCTCATATAATTTGCAGTTCAGTAAAACTACTTACAGTACATTGAAAATATCATATCTATTACGTAGCTGTATGAAATTGGGTTAAAGTTTATTACAACTACGCGAAATATAGAGATAAGCTGCTTCTTGGAAATCAAAATTCAATCCAATAAAAAAATACAGAGACTATCCTTAAAAATCCAATGTTATGCTTCCAAGACTACCTATAGTGTTAGGCTTCATATGCATTTAAGTGTCATATTTTTGAACTGTAGTTTGGCTACAAGAGCTATTGTTTCCAAGACTATTATAAAAAAAGTATACTTTTCTAATATTGTGTGGTTTGTCCCTAAATATACTGTAGTAGTCTTGTAACAATGACTTCGTGAATACTGTAAATTGCTGCACAACTATACATATTTTCTTTACAAAAATAAGTTACATATAAAATGCGTAACTTGTCAACAATTAATAGTCAAATAGGCGTACGGGCAGGGAGGCGGGGAGGTCAATTGCCCATCCAAAAAATTTCTATGGGGCGAAATTACAGGCATAATAAAGGGCGAAATTTTTAAGTATTACTGTACAACTTTTTCAAACATTACTGCGAAGGTGTATGTCCACTGTTATACCAAAGCAAAAAAAAGTTAGTTAGTTTTATCATTATATTATACAGTATTATATTGTTTAAAAAGTTTGGTTTAAATGTGCAAAATCTCAACATTGTTTAAAAAAATTTCACTCGTTACGCTCGCATTGTTTCACTGCCCCCCCCCCCCCCCCCCCCCCCCCCCCACTCCCAGTGGTAATGGTTCCCGTACGCTTATGAATGTCCCGTAGCCTTGTTCATCGTAATAATTACATGGTTGTATAATGTATAGGCATGATTTACATACTTTGTGATCGTGGTGTACGGATATCACAGAGCATTCTCGTTCTAGAGGTTAGGTTAGGGACATAATATAAAAAGAGCCCGTGTTTGCACTATTAATTGTCCTGCGTTTGACGGCCTAATATCGAAATTATGTAGTTTAGTTTGATTGTTAATCAATTTTATATAAATGTAGACGTAATTCTGTAACGTACTTTGAATGTTTGGATATTGAAAGATCTCGTACTGGAAGCAAATTTCATTATGTCGTATCATTTATGTAGAGCTCTGTAGAGTTCCGTTAGCGGTAATTGTTTGATTTAGGCTAATCAATAATAGTGTAATGAATGAACAGTTAGATACTTAACGTAGGGTTTAATGATGAAATACTCTGTACCTTAATTAAAGACGATAAATTTTTAACTTATATATGTAGTACCCACCTTACCGTATTAACACCGTTATCTGACATTATCTGAGGATCATAATAAATCTTAATTATTGATAATGATGAATTATAATAAAATAAACTTGATGATGCTCGTGTCATTCATCTTTTGTCTTTTTTGGGCCATGTGACATTCCAAGATAACACATTGTGGGAAATAAGAAAGTTTCCAAGGTTACAATGTAGTCTTGGAAGTTGTACAAGACTACAAATGTAGTCTTGTCAAGCGTAGACTAGTCTGCGATTTGTAATTTGGGAGACAAATTTGTAAAATTTTACCACATTTTATTTTTTAATTTGTCCTGTCTTAATTAGCTTTATCTCTGATTAGCACTAAAAAAAAGAGAAAATTCTGAGATTTCGAAATATGTTAAGATAGTAATGCTCTTGAAAACTTTATGTTTTGACCACTTTTTTCGGCTTAAAGTGTTTAGTTCCAGATACAAAATCATGAAATATTCGAACGCTCATCGGAATTCTGATTTTAATAGATATTTCGGAATCACAGAGTGCAGTACAGTATATCGACGGAGATATTATTTATAAACGGTTTCTAGCAATATATTGAATGCGGAAATAAATATGACTAATCGACCAATTAGAAAGAAGTAAGTAGGGGGGTTTAATCTGTGTTTCAAATTGAAAATACACTCTCATTAAGGTTTGTAGAAAAATAAGGTGATGTGGGGTCGTGTCGTTTGATTGAAATACTACTACGTCGAGTGAGCTCGGACAGTGGAAAAGGAATTGAGATCCTTCCAGGCTGCCCGATTCTCCATAGTTGTCGCAATTTCGTTCTCTCAAGTCCAGTATCCTTTTCCATAAACAAATCAGTTTCCCTTTCTGACTTTGAATTAAGATTTAACTAAGAGTTCAAAGGTTCTAAGGTAGTAATTGGAAAGTGATTGGCCCAGAGTTTTGTGTTGCTGGGGTACTGGTACACAACAGCTGTTTTATTATTTTATAATAAAAGATCTTGCTGATAGCCGTTAACTTTATAACACATGACCGCATCAGTAGCGCAATACTAATAGTACTGCTGTACTACACTACAATACTGTAGTACCGTACTCTCCTCAGAATATCACCGTTATGTGGTCAAGTCTCTCTACTACTATGTAGTGTTTGTATTCTATCGGGCGGCCTCCAACACTAATTAAAGGGAATTAAATCTGGTTCTACTTGTGCCAATGGCGTTTTTTTATAGGCCTACAAAACTGATGTAGGCCGGATTAGTTCTGCGCTGTTTAGACTAAATTCAACATCGCTGCGCCGATGATAAATCATAGCTGTGCATATAGGCTGCAGGACCGTAACCTAACAGAACATCTAAACAGTTACCGCTACGACAAATCTGCAGTACTATTCAACTATTGCAGTTATTTGTCATCGTCATCGTCATTGTCTCGTCATCATCTGCCTACTACTGTATATCTATCAGTTTAATTTGTAATTTGATGTATATTAATAAACACTTCAGGTTGTGTTATACGGACTTCTACCGTTATCTACTTTATTTGAAGTATTTTCTGGTATTTGCTGAGTTTTGCTTTGTTTTACTCAAGTAACTCAGTATTCGAGATGAGATGAGGAGAATGCATCGGTGTAATTTTAAACGATTAATAATTCTTCTTATATTTATCATATCACTAATAGTAAATATTACCTACATACTTCATTTAGTATTCGATAAATCCTTCCTTAGAAAACCAATCCAGTTGGTGACAGATTCGGGGAGTTACAAATCACGAGTAGCGACGATCGAAGTTAGATCTAGTAAAGACGTAATCGAAGTTAAAGTCGATGGGATTCCGGTAGTTAGTAGTAAAGATTCCACCGATGAATCATCTCGAGGGATACACGTGGTTGTACTTAACGAAGCCACCGCTAAGGTAATGTCCCACCGAGTATTCGATACCTATTCCCCCCACCAAGACGAAGCCATGATCCTATTCCTAAACCTCGTCTCCGCAGGACGAATTCTAGTTTTCTCAATTAAAGACGAAGGTTCTTTTCAGCTGAAGAAGTCTGCGCGACTACTGCTGCAGGGGTTAGGGAGTCAGCTATCGGGTCAGCTGTACTGGCGGGATGCGTGGGCGATGGTCACTCGTAAAGGTCTTTCTGGGCGGGATGGGTTACCTTACGTAGAGGGGCGACACTCGACACCCAGTCTAATGGAATGGGCGGATCCGGTCGTCCTCGAAGGATACGTACCTTTAGTGCCGAACTCAACCCCGATCTGTCCCGCAGCGTGGCCCCCTAACGACGCGTCCACGCATCGCAGACGCGCATTCTGCTCCGCCGTAGAAGGCTACGGGAGTATCTGCAGCTGCGAGCACCCCGCCCCTATAACCTTCGAACCGGGGGAACTACCGACCCCCGACCATCTAGCCGATGTCCCGGTAGCCGTTATGGCTAGTAATAGACCGCAGTACCTGTACCGGATGTTGCGCAGTTTACTCTCCGCTAGAGGCGCTAAACCATCGTCCGTTACCGTCTACATAGACGGAACTAACAATCTGGAAGTCGTGGAGGTAGCCAAATTATTTGGAGTTGGTTGGGAGGAGCATACGCCGTTAGGTGATTCGGTTAACTCGAGAATTAGTCAACATTACAAATCGAGTCTCGATATAATCTTCAGTAAACAACCCTCTGCCAGGTTCGCCATAATGTTAGAAGAAGATTTGGACGTTAGTCTGGATTTCTTTACCTTTTTCAATCAGTTGGTTCCGGTAATTCGGGAAGACGCGAGTGTTTATTGCGTGTCGGCGTGGAACGATTTGGGTTACGAGCATTCGGTGGGCGACCCGACGATGGTCTACCGCGTCGAGACGATGCCGGGGTTGGGTTGGCTGCTGAGTAGCGCCCTCTACCGCCGCGAGTTGGAACCGCGGTGGCCGGGACCCGACAAGGAATGGGACTGGGACCAGTGGATGCGACTCCCAGCCGTGCGTAAAGCTCGCGAATGCTTAGTCCCCGATGTTTCTCGCACGTATCATTTTGGTTCGACGGGCGCCAATCTCAACCCGTACTTCCAAGAAACGTATTTTAAGAAACACGCTATAAATAAGGCAGTCGATGTTGTTTTGAAAGACGTTGATAAATTAAGCGAATTCGAATACGAGAACTTATTAATTGAGTTAATTAAGTCGTCTACATTATTAGACCACTCGACTTACCCCTGCGCATCTGATTATTTCCCTGAGTACTCGGGTAAATCCTACGTCCTGTACATCGCCATGTCAGACGAGACGGATTTCTCGTCTTGGAAACACCTAGCGGCGTGTCTACGCATTTGGGATATCGATATTAGAGGCGTCCATAAATCCGCTTGGCGTCTCTTTATAAATCAGAATCACCTCGTTGTGATCGGCGTTCCCGCCTCCCCATATTCCGAACTAAAACCTGATGACGTCATTCCTGTTCGATTTCAATCAACTTCTATAACAGTAGCAGCAACTGATTGACATGGCGGTGGTTTGAGTGCAATAGCAATTAATTGTTTTATGTTTTAACTTAACTATTATTATATTTTATGTTTTTGTTATGCAAAGTTATGTTTTACATGAAAATAACCATTCTTAAAGGATACTTTATTAATTAATATATAAAAAAATATGTAAATAATCTTAGTTAACAATCTCAAGCTCATTTTATTATACTAACTTTTACTGAGTAACATATCGTGGCATTATTAGATTATTAGATTGATTATTAGAAGATTATTAGAAGATCAGAAATGTAAATGCTAAGAATTTACTACTTTTTCTTGTTTACTGCTTTTTCTCTCTAAAACTCAGTTAAGTATTCTTCTCTACTAGTTAGGCCTATATATTTAGCTATTTCTCCTTTAAATATTAATTTAAGGATAATATGTATTTTCCTAATTTGTTTGATTATTTGCATAATTTTTGCTGATCAACTTGAAAGGGATACTGAACTTGGGGGAAACGAAATTGCGACAACTATGGAGAATCGGGAAGCCTGGAAGGATCTCATTTCCACTGTCCGAGTTCGCTCGTCCTAGTAGTAGTAGTACAGTCAATTGAATTATTATAAGATAAGTCTTTGTTATTTACGTTAAAATGCTAAGAATTAAATCAGATTACACGAGACATTTTATTAATATTAAGTAAATCATCAAAACTAAAACAAACCGTTACAAAAATAACGAGATTAATATTATTATCATCCGGTTTTTAACAATTTTTATACACATTTTAATAATTTTTAATATTTAATAAAGTTCTAGAACTGGAGAACTCAATAATTACTGTCATCTAATTCGTTATTTTCTTGTCTGAATGAATAATTTATTTGATACAAAACAATCCAGTAATTTTTCGGAAGTGTAAATTTTAAATACGATTTCGTAACAGTTAATTGTTTTAATTCAGCTAGTAATAAATAGTATTCTATATTTGGATGACATTTTCATTTTTTTGTTTTTTTCGTCATAAAGGATATTATAATATTTTTGCATTCCTCCGAGGTCCATCGCTCCACCAACACGCGACATTCTTCCTCGTTAACTTTCCTAAGAAACTCTTTCTCCCACCGCTTCGATACCTCCTTCGCGGCCGCCAGCGACTCTGGCGGAAGTTCCGCATAACCCGCGATCAGCGCGTCGGTTTCCTTCCGCAACGAATCGGCGGGGAACAAGCGCGAAACCAACCCGGAACGGAACGCATCCTCGGCAGTCAACGTCCGGTTGAAGAGGAGAACCTCGCCGGAGGTGGCCGGTCCGAGTATCCTGGGGAATAGAACGGAGGAACACGCCTCAGGGGCCTGGCCCACCTTAGTAAACGGGGTAGAGAAAGTCGCGTTATCCGAAGCATAAACGGCGTCAAAGTGACCGAGAATAGTAACGGAAATACCGATAGCCGGCCCGTTGATAACAGCCACTAGAGGTTTAGGGAAATCAATAAAAGCGTCTACAAAACTCCTCAAAACAACTCCGCCATCTTTAGCTAATTCCACTAGTTTATCCATCGGGACCATAAAGTTACCCAGATCGTTTCCGCTGCAGTAATAATCTCCTGTACCGGTAAACACAACGAGTTTAACAGAGTCGTCCACCGCTGCTTTATTCAAAGTGTTGCTGATACAGACGTACATGTCCCACGTAATCGCGTTGTATTTAGCCGGTCTATTTAATCTTATCGTCAAAACCTTGTTATTTACATCCACTTCTAAACCTTCCGCACTCTCGTAACCCCCAGACTCAGCAACTTGTTTATTCTTCTCCCCTTCTTTAACAATTAACTGTTCTACAATCTCAATATATCTTTTAGCGGCTTCCTCTTTACTCATATCACCTAGACCGTTCCACGCGTCCCACTTCACTCTCCCCACCATATCCCCGCTAAACATTCCCGGTTTCGTCACGTTACATTTGCCCACCGTGTGCTGTTTGAACAACGCGTACATTTGTAGTTTCGTATCGTTTCCGGGGTCCTTTTTAAGTTTATCGAGTTTAGACTTCGCGGAATTGAACTCGTCCTCGATCGTGTTTAGTAAAGATGAGCGATGGAGGAAATACTTTTGTTGTCCGCCTAATATTCCTGGCGATTTTGATATTCTTGGGAAATTCGAAATACGAACGAATTGAGACATAAACGCCATTTTAAGTTTACCAGGTATTACAGTGCAATACAATATCCACTACAGCCTACGACCGCACTGTTACCTTGCAGTATTACATGACTGTATTATCAGATTATTATACTATCTGATTACCGACACACCGCCAGAATTTCCACTGTAATTGATTCAATTTAATTATTGTTATTATTCTAACAATAATATAACAGTATAACGCAATTATTATTCAGTTATTTAGGCCTATAGAGTGTAGAGCGCCGTACATGAAGAGAGAGGGGGGGGGGGGGGGGGGGGGGGGGTACTGGGTTCGGGGTTGGGGGGATGCTTTTTGGGCTGAGTAGAGAGTGAGTAGTGACTATATTAGAATTAAAACAAAAAATTATGATGTAATAGTCGATTTAGTATTGTGTTAGCGTTACCGTGACAGTCAGCCATTGACTAAGTTACTGAGATAGTAAAGTCCTCCGGTGCTGGAGTTAATTAACACAGAAGTACAGTTACAGTGTGCAGTGTACTTACCTAAAGTGTAAAGTACTGAAGTATACTGGTAAGCCTATCCTTTCCACTTTCTGATATCCCCATCCAAGACAGCAAGATGCGTTTTAGATTTTGTGGGGATTTGGACTGTCCGGACTGGGTGTTAGCCGAGATCAGCATCCTCTACAAGATGACGTCACTAAAACTCAAACAACTCACCGGCCAGGTGGTAAACCACATTGTAAACGGCGAAATCGACTACGAAAGGGTCGATAAACTCTCCGGAGACGCTAAATTCAGCGACGAGGATCTCAAGGCGTGCATCGCATGTTTATCTTTCATCATCAGCAGCGCGGCGAAGAACGACTGCGATTCGGAATCTCTGAACGACGAACTACAACAACTCGGCCTTCCTAAGGAACTATCCGGAGCAATCTGTAAGGTTTACACCGAGAAACGCGAGCCGATACACGCGGCACTGGCGGCTAAGAGTCTGGGGTTCCCCAGTCTGGACTCGGTTGATTGGCGTATCGACGGAGCGGAGACCGACAGTCCGGCTGTCCGGTTGTGTCTCGGTGTGCGGGACCCGGACTCGCACCGCGTACAACGTCACGTCATCTCGGCCGACGCCGATCAGTTTAACTTGCTGCTACACGAACTCCGACAAGCCCAGCAGGTTACCACTGGGTTCACTTCCAACGTAGACCAGTATAAATAAATTAATTATCACTCTGAGATTAGTGTATAATTCACATTTAATCGTATTAAAGGTTTTCTTTTTAATACCATTGCAAATTGATTGAAACGTAACTTAATAAGGGTATCATTAGCCTGTGCCTTCTCTGCTTCTCAGCTTGTATTTGAGTATTAAAGTTGTTCCGTTACTACTTTTTGTCAACCGACAACAAAATATTAAAATATACTTAATTGTTGTGTAGATTTCTTAACTACAGTAAGAATTTTTTTTGAGTTTCTTCGTAAGTTGGTGCACCTTAATTATTGCAGAATAGTTTACACCAAAAAAAACAGTAATAATGGAATTGAATTTTTGAACTTCAAGCGCTCAAGCTATTAATTTAGTTTTACTTTCGCTTTGTATGTATTGATTTATTGATACTGTTGTAGAGCGGCAGTAACGATGCCTGCGATTTCTTCTGATGCACAAACAACTGTACCGGTAGGCCCTCCTGTAGTTTATTTTATTTCAAATAATTTCAGTTTTGGATTTCTGTTTCAATATTTCAGCTTAACAACTTTGGACTCAAGTACACGACATCAGCTGGTAAACATTCCGTTCACTTGAATTGTTCTATTCGTAGAAATATTTTTAGTGCAGATAATATTTAATGCTTATTCGTTCGTTATGTTTATTTATTCAGATTATGGATTACAGATTATTGTGATATATTCGTTTAGGTAGTATCGATAGACCTCATCTAATTAGAAAACCGAATTTTCCGGATATGCGGATATTTTTAACGATAGTCAATAATCCGTAACCGAGTCTCAAGTTTGACACGCAAATAAGTCGTATCGTAAGACTTTGTGTGTAATCCCTGGCCGAACGGCCAACGAAAACTTTATTATCTATCACTTTTTAGTTTTTTTTTATTATTATTTTTTTAATTTTTACTTTCATCCTTTTGTGGTCGATAAATGGGAACCAAGGCAACTCGGGAAACAGAGTGGAAGGGTTTATTGTGGATGATGTGGTGAACAGACATTGAGACATTCCTTGGCCTAACGAGCCTAAACGATTCTCCCATTCAATTTAATGGGCGTTTATCACTTCACTTTTTCAACAAACATTCACAATGCACCCCTCAACTGTACAGTACAACCGAGTAAAAAATGACAAATGAATACTGAAATCGGTATAAAACAAAGAAAATGTAAAAAAGCACCAAACTACAGTAAAATCTACTGAATTAATGAAAACTGATATTATAAAGATAAATTGAGCCTTTTTAAATTTTCTTTATTAAAAAGATATAAAAAAATTTGTAGAAAATTACGGGGTGTGCGGGAGATTTGGTGTTAAAATTTGGCCAAACATTAGAATGTAAAATCCACTCCATCCCTCATCCACATTGCGAGAATTTATTTACATATTTAAATATTATTATAAATATTACCGCGTTGTGGATAAGGGATGGAGTGGATTTCAAATCTAGTGGTTCTTCGTTATTTTATTATTTAACTTTCGTAATTTGGGCCTACAGTATTCTGTAATAAAAGATTGAACGAAACAGTGTTACGAAAGAAAGTGAATTGCAGTGTTTTGCTATATTGTTTCCATAGTTTCTTCTATTCCAATTATTGTTCTCTGGAACTCCTGATGCTGCCTGACTCAATAAGTAATGATCTGTACAATTTATGACGAAGTAGAGATCAGCTGAGCTACATAGAACCAATATTGAATATGTTCTGTTTTGATGTACACCGTGTAGTCAATGAGGTTGCAATAATATTTCAGTGTTTACTTCGGTTTTGTTCGCTAGAAAGCCAGCAAGCTGGCTATAAGAAGACAGCCATTATACTGTACAGTAGTATACACAATATAACCTAAAAATAAAACACAATTTAACATTGATTCACTATTGTTTATTATTTACGAATAACAACAAAACATTTACAATTATTTTGCATTAGCTACGTACAACTTTTCGAGCCTCTCTATCTCCGACACAATACCAAGATAAGGTTTAAATTTGCCTAGATTCATAGGTATCTGGTAATCTAAACAGTGGATATGCACTAACCCTTGTGTTTTAGCAAGAACAAATCGTTCATATCAATGAAAGCTGTTTGTAACTGCGCAATTATGTTAATTTATAAATACAGTAGTATATTCAACCAAGGAAATGTACAGTATGAACAGTTTGTAGGTATACTTGGCACGAGGCACATATAAACTTTCAATAAACTGCTTCCTTTCCATGATAATGTATTCGAGTGTAAGAATATGAGAGCCACGAAGTTAGCGGAGCCTTGGCGAACTGACACTAATAATGGAGTGGGTCAATAATAGCAAAAGCTGTTGTCGTTACGATTTTGACCTGCCAATGATTTTGTCGGATTTAATTAAAGCTGTCGAGTTGAAAATTTGTAGGCAAACTATGTCCAAAAGTTAAGATTTGAAGTTACAAAAAAAAATTAAAAAGAAAATTTTAGATAATGTATGTATACCAGCCAAGGTGTACTAAATAACAGGTGATGCAGCGAGCGGATTGCTGAAATTAGCGTGGGCCGATCTTTTCCCTATTTATTGAACTATTTTCATAATATTTACTTAGAAACTTCTTATGTGCTGCTTTTGTTAGGTGGATATGATGACTAGGGTTCATAGAAATGTAATACAAAGTCTTTCTGGTATTTTTACACCAGGGAATAAAAGTCTATCAGAATATTTTACATTTGAATTTGTTTACATTCCCGTTGCCATGGTAATAAGTACAATGACAAATCTGAATAAAAGTCTACCAAATCTTTAAAACACCATGTTTATTCAGTTTGTCAGTCAAAATACGGTAGTAAGTTAAAATTGCCAACATTTTATTTTATAAATAGTCAATTGTGAATGACAGTTATGAGGTACAATATATGACAATAACCAAAACTGTCCAATCAAAGAGAACGACTTGTGACAGCATGATTTTTACATTCCAAAATATTAAATTTCGGTTTGGAATTATTAGAAACAAAGGACAGCCACCAGGCATGTCAGGTGCAAATGAATAATTAGTAAATACATAGTAGCCAAATTTCTCACTGGCGGTCATAATGGCAAATTATCGTAATACCCATCACCATGGAAACGGGATTGAAATAAAAATTTTATGTAAAATATTTTGATAGACTTTTATTCCCTTTACTCACCTATCAAATCTCAAGAACAGAATCCATCGTCGTCTTGAATTACAGGCGCACAAAGTTTGAACTTTGCACCCGATTACCTTGGCAACTACAAGATAAAAATTCCAGAAAGACTTTATTACATTTCTATGAACCCTAGTCATCATATCCACCTAACAAAAGTAGCATAAAAGAAGTTTCTAAGGAAATATTATGAAAAAGTGCCATAAATAGGGAAAGATCGGCCAACGCTAATTTCTGCAATCCGCTCGCTGCATGACCTGTTATTTAGTACACCTTGATACCAGCGCAAGCAACCATGAGCGCCTAGCCTATTAGCTGCAAGCTGACTCCCAAACTACAGACAGTGGCTGATGATGAGTCAACAACGATCAACCCCTGCCCTGGTAGCAGTGGCACCCATTGGGAGAACCTGGCGCTTTTGTGTATTTTTAGTAATTATATTGGCTTCAATCTGATAGGCCTGAGGAGTAAAGTGTATTTAATCTACAGTCCAGCTCACCAACAGAGTGCCATCGGATCCGATCTGAACCGATCGGATCCAACAGCTTAAAACACTTTCAGACAAACTCCAACAGTCCAACAACTTCAAACAGATTCAGACAGTTTCAAACAGATTCAGACAGTTTCAAACAGAATCAGACAACTTCCAACACGTTCGTGGGGCCTTCGCGCAGCACGAGGCCCAGTTATGAGATACAAATTAAAATTGAGCGACTGTATCACAAAATCAGGTTTTGAGAAATTTACCCACACCACCAATCAATCAAAGAAAGGGGGACAGTACGTGTTCACCCCTTTTAATCCCCCCCCCCCCCCCCCACCCTTCCCAACCACCAATACATAACCGCGACATCTACCACCCACGGAAGGGTAGCACGAACTTATTTCCAATCGCACGTTCAATATGCAAAGCCAGGTGGTTTATAGGAATATAATAAACGCAGTACTCGTATTCATTATAAGCCTCGTTGCGTTCGTCCTGTTTTGTATTTAAATATATTTCTTAAACGCAGGCTAGGACGTTCTTTATAATAATAATAACTAGGGATGCGATCAATATGTGAAGCCAGGTGGTTTATATAATAATTTAGTCAACGCAGTACTCGTCTTCATTATATGCCTCGTTGCGCTCGTCGCTTGTCCTGTTTTGTTATAAAATATTTTTCCTAAACGCAGACTGACGATCTTTATACAGTTATAACTATGCGAAGTTTCGAAACTGTGCGAGTAACTGTTGATACATCTATGTGGATATGTGTGATATGTGGAGATGTGTGATACAACGCCAACGCATCTTATGCCGATGTAGTAATATGGGTATTGAAATAATATTAAATTAATGTACACTCTTAAAGCTGCAGCGAAAAAATGTAGCTAATTTCCTAGGTTACATATAAAATAATAATATTATTTTTAAGAACATTAATTTTACTACTTTGCAAAAATTCAATTAAAAAATAACCAGACAATACATTGTGGAATAAACTATTTCAGAAGCCTACACAACAGCCATGCCATGGATAGTATTTATGTTATGATATCTGTCATTCACCTGAGATAGCAATACAACATTTATAGTGAATTTAAAGAATGCTGTCTGGGCTGGAATAGCAATACTGGTTGTCTATTACTATTCCTCTCTGGTTAGTCTTAGCAACAACTCCCAGCCAGCAGCAGAGACTTGACCAATAATCATTCCCAGCAACTGGGAATGACACACACATCCCATCTATGTACCAGCATGTTGGCCAATAAATGAGCAGTATTTAATGAGAATAAATTTTTTTTGCCGTTTTAATTACTTTAGATCAATTAAAGACACAATTATTAAAGCAAATCACTTGAACTAATTAAAAACTATAATAGAATGGCGTATGGGGATTACATCTGTATAATTTTTAATTATAATTATTTAAATCTTATACTGTAAAACAATTAATTTCCTTTAAAAGGCAGGTTGAAAATGGTGTTTTTACCGTAATAACTTAATTAACTAATTAACTGCTATTATCTTAGCTTCTCGAAGGCCACACTGAAATTCTACTTGGAAAATTTCTAAACTTTTGCCAAACAACATGTGTACCAAGTTTGGATAGATTTCATCAAAGATTGGCCGAGTTATTAACGTTTAAAATTGAACACGACAGAACGACAGAACGACAGGTTGATTAATGGTACCACTACGCTAAGGCTCACTCACTTCGTGGCTCGCCCCACAACCTGTCAATCACTCCACCCACAATCAACCGCAACCCCAACTCAACTCGCATCTTCTTGCGCGCAGATAGAATGAAAGCGTTTGAAACTACTAAAGGAACTCCATTCATAAAGCCACAATAACGACAGAGTGGACTGGCCACTGGCGGCGCCCTTGAACATTCACACTGTAACTTAAGCCGACCTGAAGGAACAGCCCATTAGTGAGGTCGGTATTTCTCTTTATTCCTGCCGCTATCTTGGAATAACACAATAGCAGAAAGCTAACCAGTGGTCTACCCCCAATACAAGAAAGACAGGTTGGCTACCATTGAAATGAATGGGGAATGGAATTTTGTGTTCACATACTAATGTTGCTTTGGGTTGGTCTAGAGCCATACAATAGAGCTTTACGGGAATACACTTCCAAAGAGCCAAGCAGTGGCGGTATAGGTCCAAAATGCTTATGTAGAATTTCTTCGAATAAGGCTCAATTTCTTTAAGTTACATTAATTAAAATACTGATAAATATATTTTGCTTTTCGCAGGAGGGACAGTATCCCCCTCTACAGTTAATATAGTGTACGTACATGTGTTAGTTATATCGTTGCGTTTATTTATATTTATACAGGTTTGGATATGATCTCTACTAGTTTGATTTTTGTTTTGTCAATTAATTAATTGTGCGGTTAATTTGTCAATCACAGCCTTAATTGGCTACATTGCTTATTGTATGAATGAATATAATTAGTTATTAAGACATTATTTTAATTAGTATCTGGTGTGATTAGGTCTACCTTTTACATAACAACAGTACGTCAATGGCGGATATACTACTACTACTAAGTCGAGCAGAACTCGGACAGTGGAAATGAGATCCTTCCAGGCTTCCCGATTCTCCATAGTTGTCGCAATTGCGTTTCTCCCAAGTTCAGAGATGGCGGATATACATTACATCATAATATGGCATGGCAGTCACGTGAAAACAAGGGCCTTTACATTCCCAATTCTCTATCTAACGTAGGGCCCCGTCCCTACGTCCACCCTCCCTTGTGAAGGGCTAGGGGGGACTTTCGACCCATCATTACTAAAGGGTAGTGATAATATTCAAAATAAGTTTTCCCATGTATACGTAATTTTATTCTTAAATAGGTACTTGTTTGTTCCTAAATTCTGCCTAAATGCTGCCTTACTCAATGTTAAATAATTTATTGTTCTCGAATATTTATTTCGTAACTAGGGAACCGCTTAACTACAAACCAATATTGGATATGGAGTTCCGTTTCGAAGTTCGCCTTGCAGAGACTAAAGTTGCAATAACTTTTGAGTGTGTGAATGTAATTTACTCAAATAGGGTAGGTGCGCGAAAAAATTATTTTTTCGCAGCACCCTTCCATAATATTATATTGGCCTAAATTTATATTATAGCTGTATAGCACCATTTGATGTTAAGTTCCTTGACCTGTTGACCAATCGTCTTCGAACTCTCTTGTATCTACTGATTACTAATGGCATTAAACCTGTCTGACTGCAGTACTACATATTTCCTTGTGACCAGGCCAGCCCAGTGCCAGGAGGCCATACGGCCTCCTGTG
>JAUCBJ010004212.1:0-18516 GCA_032718475.1 Nemertoderma westbladi
AAAGAAATGCTTACGTCAGCAAGGATTTACCCTAGCTGGGACCTGTCTCGAAAATAAAAATGTTAAAAATTATACTGTATTTGTGATTTTATGCATCTTTAATTGTTATGTAAATTGATTATAACGAATATATCGTTATAATAATATAACAAGATATATTAATTTTAGCTTGGTTGATAACGATTTTTTGGATTTAGAATTTTTTAAAACTGGGGCGGGGGCAGTTCATTCCAGATTTTGGGGTCTGAAAACTTCAAAGATTTTTGGGAAAGTTCTAGTCTAACGCGAGGAATAAAAAAGTTCTGAGCTGATGCAGATCTAGTAAAGTGATGATGGATAGAGCTAGTGGGGCGAAATATGTCCTGTAGAGCTTTTGTTTTATTAAACTTGTGTATGTCGAACATAATGATTTCAATACAACGCCCACTAAATATTTATAGATTAAATAATTTCAATACAACACCCAACAAATATTTATGGATTAAATGAATTCAATACTTAATAAAATAAATAAGATTTCTGTGATATTTTATGATATAGCGGATTAATTAAAACTATTTTTTAGAATTGAAGTCATTGATTCTTGAATATACTAATATAAAATTCAAAGTGGATTGTCTCTAAAGTGAATTTTTTCCCCTAAAGTCGATCTCCTCAGCCATTTCTTATCGGATTTCGATTCTGTTTGTGGAGCATTGTAGGTAACGATGGTGTCAGGTGTCTGTATAATAATTGGGAGTGATTTAAAAAATTTGCCTCAATCAAATGTTATGACACAGATTAAAACACAAGTTATGTCACAAATGCCATTTTTTTTAGTAAATTTTGAGGAAATTACACTGATAAAGTCGTAACTTTTGACTGAGGCAAAATTTTGAAAATTCAGAAATGGAGGAGATAGATGTTTTGTGAAAAGAAAAGCACAATGAGAAAAATATTAGGGTGGTCCTTATTTTGAAAGGTTGGAATTTATCATCTCTGACCCCCTCAAATGTTTCCATTTCGTCAAAAAATACGACATGCGAAATTTTAAGCATGTACATCAAATATTAGAGGTAGCTCAAACACACTGAAGTTGACGTGCCTGGTCACCGATTGATCGCGCGCGAAGAATTTAATAGAGTTTGCTGATATGAAGGCTTCTGTTGGTCGTACAGAGTTAATTTTAGGCTTATTTGAACCGCAGTCATCGATTTAGTGGGTGTAGATACCTTCAAAACAAGTGCTAAGCTAGTAGTTCTTGAGATATCACACAAAAGCTTAAGCCTGGCACAACTCATCAATCGATCATTCAATTGATTACGCCAAGGACATATTGAAATATTGGCATTAACATTTTGTAGGTCTACCTCCCTGCATCTTATTTCAGTTAATCTCGATTTTAGCATTGTATAACCATTCAAACTATGTTTAGTAAAAAAAAATTCATCACAACCCCATGGGAAATGCTTGCACAAGCATCACTAATTTGTGTCTAAGCGCCATTTGGTACGATATCAATAATTGGCCACAAAACTTAACTTTTGGTTAATTATATCTAGGAACTGTTCGTTTAATTTGATTTTGACTGATTTTAAGTGCAGAACCCAAAAATCGCATCTGATTTGTATTTTAAAATGATATGGTGCATGATATACAACAATACTATACTGTACTTCAAAGCATTTTAAGATAAGGATTGATAGATGCAGAGATATGTGCATCCAGCGACCAAAAGAGAACTAATATATGGGAAGAAGCTTTGCACATATGTATTATACATAATTAGGCAATGCTGATTCCAAATCTGATTTCAGATTTGCCCTACCACATCAAGTTTTTTCACAATTGCCACTTTGAGTTCAAAAACTTATTGCAAACGACTGTGATGAGTGGCGTAGATTCAAATGAGAATCAAATATGCTCAAAATCAATCCAAAACATTGAATGGAGCTTTGTTTATATGAATTATATATTTTTAAACAATGCTGATTCCAAATCTGCTTTCATATTTGCCATACTGCCATAGGATATCAAGTTTTTTTTACAATTGCCAATTTAAGTTCAAATTACTTATCGCAAACAATTATTATGAGTGAAAGTAGATTCAATAAGAATAAAATACACCCCCAAATCAATCTACAACATATGCTATGGTAAATCTGATAGCAGATTCACCATATAGATTGCATTGTTTAATATATAACTCAAATTAACAAAGCTCTTTTTCATGTTTTATATTGATTTGGAGCATATTTGATTATTATTGAATCTACTTCACTCATCACAGTTGTTCGCGATAAGTAATTTGAACTCAAATTGGCAATTGTGAAAAAACTTGATATGCTATGGCAGCATGGCAAATCTGAAAGCAGATTTGGAATCACCATTGTTTAATTATATATAATTCATATGAACAAAGCTCCTTTCAATGTTTTAGATTGATTTTGAGCATATTTGATTCTCATTTGAATCTACATCACTCATCATAGTCGTTTGCGATAAGTTTTTTGAATTCAAATTGGCAATTGTGAGAAAACTTGATGTGGTAGGGCAAATCTGAAATCAGATTTGGAATCAGCATTGTCTAATCATAGTAGAATGCATATGTTCAAAGCTTCTTCCCATATAGTACTCTTATGGTCGCTGGATGCACATATCTCTGTATCTATCAATCCTTTTAATATGCTTTGAAGTACAGTATGGTATTGTTGTATATCATGCACTATATCATTTTAAAATTCAAATCAGATGAGATTTTTGGATTCTGCACCTTAAAATCAGTCAAAATCAAATTAAACGAACAGTTCCTAGATATAATTAACCAAAAGTTAAGTTTTGTGGCCAATTATTGATATCGTACCAAATGGCGCTTAGACACAAATTAGTGATGCTTGTGGAAGCATTTCCCATGGGGTTGTGATAAATTTTTTTTACTAAACATAGCTTTGAATGGTTAGACAATGCTAAAATAGAGATTAACTGAAATAAGATGCAGGGAGGTAGACCTACAAAATGTTAATGCCAATATTTCAATATGTCCTAGGCGCAATCAATTGAATGATCGATTGATGAGTTGTGCCGGGCTTAAGCTTTTGTGTGATATCTCAAGAACTACTAGCTTAGCACTTGTTTTGAAGGTATCTACACCCACTAAATCGATGACTGCGGTTCAAATAAGCCTAAAATTAACTCTGTACGACCAACAGAAGCCTTCATATCAGCAAACTCCATTATATTCTGCGCGCGCGATCAAATGGTGTCCAAACGCTCAACTTCAGGGTGTTTGAGCTACCTCTAAATATATATCATTTGTGCTCAAATTTTACTCAAGGTGTTTTTTATCAGAAGAAAGGACTTGGGGGGGTCAGAGGAGAATTTCCACAACTTTTAAATTTTACATTGAAATAAGGACCACCCTAAAATATAGGTTAACTAAACCATATCCTTGGTTAATATTAATAATATGTCAATAATCATTTGGTTAAAATCGATACAGTTATAGTAATTATTTTTACAACCATAGGTAATTAATGTCTTAGTCGGCACATAATAAAATATGAATATGACTAAGTGTAAAGCCATAGTAAGACGACATGCAGTAGAACACCATTCCTTAACCAAATTTTATACAGTAACTACAAACTATGAAACAATTATTAATTAATAATTCCCCTTACTCCACTATTCAAAGAAAGACCTGAGCTTTGGTTGGGTCCTTTGAAAAATCCCTAATCACATACCAACACATAATACCGTATATAATTCAACCCACACTACCATGTTTCAGGTGAGCACAGGACAGTACATATTATATCTGCAGGAATGATGAATTGTTTCAAATATCAGGAGATCTCTAGTGATCTAAACCTATTTGCAAAGAGAATAATAGACCCCCCCCCCCGCACCCCATAACCCCCTACCCACAACACTCACGTATTACTATCACGTAATTACACAAGAGAAAAAAAGTTTGAAATACTTAAACTCCATTAGTTATATGAAATTGATATATTGTATATTGATTCAGTTATCCTTGTATCAGGTTAAAATTTGTGATTTATTATTATTGAAAAACATAGATCCCCGGTTCCATCCACCACATGTCTCCAAATTATTACCATGCTGCAACAACTAGGCCAGCAAACAGTTGAAACGTTAGTACATTGACTACCAAACCAGTCGAACCATTTGGCGCAGCAGTGTACGATGTTTCATCAAACATGGTGGTGGTTGTTGTGGCTAATCCTTTCTCCCAAGTAAATGGGGTACACTCTCCACCGCAGTCGCATTGGGTTTGGCACGATTCGTAGGTTTCCGTTAACCCATATTCTAGATGCCTTCGTATCCCATTCACCACACGAAATCCCTGACTGTTAAATGTATCCTCATCCAAGGTGGCATCTTGTATTAGTTTCTCCACAAATAAACGGCACAGATTTTCATCGAAATCAACGCATGGTTGATTTTCTTTTATGCAATCCGTCATAGTAATATCCAACACAAAGTCATCATTAGCTTCGTTCACTAGGATTTGTCTGAATGATGCTTGTCCACAAGATAGGCAATTTGAAACCGTTCTATTAGGCGAGCCTCCACCAAAGACTTGTATGGCCAGAGCTAACGATTCCTGATTCATATTATTTGGATCTATTCTATCTAAAATATCCTGATCTATATTATGATTATTACCGGCATCTTTTATTGCATTAAAATTGGATTTTATTAGCGTGAAGGTTTTGTTCTCCATTTCTTCTTGGAACTCATTGTTATGTGACGTCATTGTTATGTCAAGGTAGTTATTACATGTTTTACTGTAACAAATGGGTAGAAGGAAATATACCCAAGGCACAAAAAGTGCCAATAACCTGGCCTTCAAACAAATCATATCATTATAGTACGATCATGAACATTAACATTTATCATTTTGTATTATTCTAAAATCACAACGAATATAATTGGAATTGTTTTCTATGTAGTCACTGCGAAGTCATGTACGACATTATTGCAATAAATAGATATCAATTGCGGTATAAGCCATCCAGTTTTTGAAAGAAACAGCTGTTTAAATGTGTATCAGGATTAATGTAGAATATTGTCCCTTTTAAATGTTTTGCCTGATAATTTCGCCATATTACTGTAGGGTAATTAAGGTAGGATGCGTACTAGATGGGACTAGAGGCCCGGTAAGTAACAGCTATACCAATTATAAATATTAACGACAGGTTTACAAATAAGTTAGATACAGTAGCAGCAAATCTGAGTTTGTGAAGCTCATAAAAACAACATAAGATTGAATGCGGTAAAGGTAAATAGATACAAAAGTAGAAACTAAACTATCCTTTATATGCTAGCTATATGGTGATATCAAGTTGTCCATCACACAAGCTCTATTTTTTGTGCCCACTCTGCTTGTGTTAAACATACGGTACATATATATTTGTGGCATATGATACCTGGCATTTGTGTTTTTTCCCAGTTTTTTGCGCTATTTTTGTCATTTTTTACTATTTGCCTAAATAAATTTTCGCGAAATTTTCATTCGTTAAACTAAAAATATATATAATTAATATTACAATAAAAATATAATTAACTACTGATAATTTGAAATAAATAAACAAATAATGATAGCAATTTCTCAATAAATTTTGTAAAATAAACAGATTTATAATGTATATAAGTAGATTAGATAGAAAATTATTTACTTTAATACAAGAATACAACAAGTATATAAGCCCACTAGGTACTGTTACTACAACTAGTGTGGTAGGTGAAATGCCATTACAATGAAGAGGTTTACATGTGTGACATAAACTACATATTAGGCCAGTTAATATATCGGATTTGGATTGAGATTCGGATTAGGAAAGGTGGTTCGGGGGTATCAATAATAAATATTAGATTCATGTATCTTAATTAATAATGATTTTATTTTAAGGGTTTAAGTGGTGTATTTTTCTAAATATATTAAGAATTTAAATTAATGATGTTATGCATGGTTTTAAATGTTACGCCGACACTGCTTTCGGCGTAACATTTACACCCATGCATAACATCATAAATTAAAAAATTGTAATTCAACTTAATATTTTTACAAAAATACACCCTTTAAAATTGAATCATTATTAATTAAGATACACTAATAAATATATGATTTATTATTGATACCCCAGAACCACCATTCCTAACCGAATCAAATCCGAAAATGATATGAACTGAACTGGCCTATTGTGTAATATTCTAATATTTGTGCCCGAACGTAAAGGACTGCTGCATGGGTAACTTTGCTACTTTTAGCAGTTTAGCTTCAGCCAACCTGCTTATCTATCCATATCTAATCCATGACCTGATATAGTAGAAGTTGTTAATATGACCTACCCTTTTAAAAACCAGCTACTGTAATCGTTAAGAGTTTTATTAGAAAATTTTAAGTAAATTGTTATATAAATATATTAAGTATTACCAGTATTTAATTATGTATGGTATATAGTATATACCATACGGCAGTATGATATACATAGTCCTAGTCCATATACTATACATGAATTAATCTTTTACTGTAATACGAATTATTACACTATATTATACTATATATGGTAATACAGATGTGTCATGTAAACAGCATTTATTTTATGCACCCAACTTAACTGTAATTATAAAATCTATATGTACTCAGAGAACTCTGACAATGATCCTATGCTGAATTTATTGTGGTTGAACAAAGTATATAGTATTTACCACACCCCTCGCTTAATAATTTCTAAAGATCAATAATGTCGTTTATTTAATGTACTATGTACACTGTACAGTAATGTGTTTTCGTAGAATATAAAAAACTCTCACACGCATGAAATATGCAACGATATTCAGTTAGAAGTTAGTATTTTTTATTAAAATACATACTGGTATCTAACAAGATCCATTTCCAAAATAAAAAATTGTAAAAAACTTTTTAAAAATGTCAAAACTTTTGCCAAGTGCCGGGGTGGGGTGCAGCAAAAAGAATAGAGCCAAGAATCCAAACAATGGAGTATGCCACCAGATAAGCACATTCATGAAAAAAATGGCATAAGACGACGGGGACGGAAGTAATTGGTTCATGCTGAGTATTACCCTTTGATTGTAACAGTAACACTTTAGTATTAAATTTGGCCTAAGATGTACCGTAAACGAATACACCAATCCCCAATGCTTTGTATTAAGGGGAGTCCCAACAACAACCAGAGGCGGACTATTGCGCCCGTCAAGGCACGGCTAAGGGTTTGAGGGAGCAAACACTGCATGTGCCACTACATGCCGCAATGTGCAGCTTGATTGCGCAATGTGCAGCTTGGTGCCGCTATGTGCAGCTTGGTGCCGCTAAGTGCAGCTTGGTGCCGCTATGTGCAGCATGGTGCCGCAACGTGCAGCTTGGTGCCGCTATGCGCAGCGTGGTGCCACTATGCGCAGCGTGGTGCCACTATGCGCAGCGTGGTGCCGCTATGCGCTTCTTGGTGCCACGATGTGCAGCTTGGTGCCGCTATGCGCAGCGTGGTGCCACTATGCGCAGCATGGTGCCACTATGCGCAGCATGGTGCCACTATGCGCAGCGTGGTGCCACTATGCGCAGCGTGGTGCCGCTATGCGCTTCTTGGTGCCACGATGTGCAGCTTGGTTCCGCTTGTGCAGCTTTGTGCTTCTATATGCATGCTTCTATGTGCAGCGTACAAAGCATACATACAACGCATACAACTACATACAACGAATACAACTACTTACAACGCATACATACATACAACGCATGCAACTACGTACAAAGCATACATACAACGCATACAACTACGTACAAAGCATACATACATACAACGCATACAACTACTTACAAAGCATCATACATACAGCGCATACATACAACGCATAGAACTACGTACAACGCATACATACATACAACTACGTACAATGCATAGAACTACGTACAACGCATACATACATACAACGCATACATACATACAACGCATACAACTACGTACAAAGCATACATACAACGCATACAACTACGTACAACGCATACATACATACAACGCATACAACTACGTACAACGCATACATACATACAACGCATACAACTACGTACTATCTCGCAATTTGCCGCTTGGTGCCGCTACGTGCAGCTTGGTGCCGCCATGTGCAGCTTGGTCTTGCTATTTGCAGCTTGTGCCGCGATGTGCAGCTTGGTCTCGCTATGTGCAGCTTGGTGCCGTTATGTGCACTGTGCAGCTTGGTCTCGCAATGTGAAGTTACGTGCCGCTATGTGCAGGTTGGTGCCGCTATGTGCAGCTTGGTAGCGCTTTGTGCAACTTGGTGAAACTATGTTAAGCTCGGTGCCGCTATGTGCAACTTGGTGCCGATATGTGCAGCTTGGTCTCGCTATTTGCAGCTTGGTGCCTTTAATTTCAGCTTGGTGCCGCTATGTGCTGCATGGTGCTGTTATGTACAGATTGGTGCCGTGCAACGTGCCGCATGTGCAGGTAGGTGCCGCTGCGGTCTTGCAGCTAAATCCAAAAGTAAATACTCTACACATTTTTTTTGCTACTATTCTGCGATAGTTGCATTTTATATGTAGCCAACTAACTTGTTGCTGTCATACATAAGTGACGTTAATAATATCTGGAACGGTGTGATATTTTGATGTTGCCAATAAATTAAAAAAATTTTTTCACAAGGTCTTGCTTGATATGAAACCAACGAAAACTGGAAAAATATTTTCGAGCCAACAACCCCATTGAGCCTATGGGTTATATAGTTGGATAACCAAAACGTCCAAAATAATCAGTCTACCCCTACCGCCGACAATCTGTGCACAACTCATATTTATTAATCATGCCGTGTTCGTCTGGAATGATATACCACGTGATGTTTGTCGAATCGGCCACCACAGTCAATGGGGGGTACCGTAACTAATTCCGCAAAAATAATCGATTTTTCATTTTCAATCCCCCATTGGTGCAGATTTTTATGAACATTTCAAAATTTTAAACTGTTTGTTAATATTTAGTAGTTCAAAAGTTATGAGTGATAATGTTAACCTTATTCTGTGTAAGTGTAAGTGAAAACAACTCTCTGTCTGGGATTGTGTTTCTGGCGGTTTGTCTGTCAAAATATAACAAAAGCATTATTTATATCTCTAGCTAAAAGTTTCGTTATTGGGGTTATATCCTGTTGCTGATTTTATCCCAAACGTCAGTGTTCACTATAAAACAAAACCTACAATGACTGTGTTTGTCTGTCTGTCGGTTTTCTGTCCAGCGATCTGTCTATCAAAGTAATATGCATACCAACAAGCTAAACAATTTCTTATGGGGGTTGTCATGGTTGATGATTTCATTTTCAAGGTCAAATTTCACGTTTGACGTCATCTACATTGTCTGTTCAGCTGTCGGTTATTTTATGATGGACAGACAGACAGCAATTCAGACAGACAAAACTCTGTCAAATGAGAAAACTGACGCTGGGAAAGGATATCGTCGACCCGGAAAACCCCTATTTTTAGAGCTGGGTTGTTTTCATTCTAACATTTCAATGGACAGACTTTATTAAAATAAAGGGTTTAATAAATAAAGCGCGTTGGCTGTTCGCTGTTGGCGGGCAATCACTTACTACCGGCGCCAGGCCCCGCCACCCCGTTACAGCGTTATTCGTTAGCTCTATCAGCCTATTACTGTATTATTCTGCTATTTTAATATAAATATAAAAATAGGCCTATTTACTGATATAGGTAATATTCTAACCTCATCCTCTATGAGTCTCTCTTCCAACTCCCGTTGTTTAACGGATATCTGTCTTAGTCTCTCGATCTCGGCCAACCTATCGACCTCGCGTTCGGCCAACCTCCGTCTTCTCTCGCTTCGTTTACTAACCAGCCGACCGAACGAGTCGACTTTACCCCCAGACGAGGACGAGCTGGAAGAACTACTCGTCGACGAACTCGAATAACGTCGACTCCGCCGTTTCTCCTTCCGACGTTCTCGCGGAGATCGCGAACGTTTCTTGTGTTTACTACTAGATTTGCGTTTTGTTGACGATTGGTTTTTACTCCGTTCTACTGGTACGTCCCGGGAACGACTAACTGAACGAGATCTAGATTTCGGCATTATAATCATATAATCAAATAATAATGTAGGCCTACCGGTAATACAGTCAGGTAGGTAAATAGGTCAGTACAGCAGTACTGCAGTAGGTGTACCTGTGTACAAACACTGCCTGGCTGTTCTGCAGTTGTTAGTTCAGAACAACTGCCTATTAGTGATTAGTATTATTATAGTATTATAGCAGGCCTACACCATGTCCCGTAATATAGTGTCATTTTCTGATGACACTACTACTGATCGGCATGCTGCATTGCAGCTGCATTTTTAAGAATGCTGTGCCGGCTTGTCAACAAAATTGCACCGCCACAACTCCCTATCACCCATGACATTTGCTAGATCATCCGCGTCTTTAAGGCCAGTGTCCTTTAAGATGCGTCTCAAGAAAGTCATGGGCTGTCCACCATTCTTATTCACTCCATGAGGCTGCCAAAGTACAAGATTATGCACTGGCTGGTCCTCACGGCGAAAGCAATGTCCTGCAAAGCGGAGGCGATTTTGTTCTAGTGTCAAGCATGGGGGAACCAATGAGACACCTCCAATGTTATATAGTGTCTGGTTGGAGATGTGTGCATTGTACTTGACACAATGAACACGGCGTAGCATTCTTGTGAATGTGCCATCCAGAGATTTGGTGTCCTCAGCAGTTAGAGCCCAGCATGGACTCCCGTAGAGGAGTACTGGAACTACTGCTGCTCTAAATAATCGGACCTTAAGTTTCCGATTAATTCTCGGTGACTTCTAAATCCTGGAAAGCCTATTCAAGGCAGCCCATGCCTTTCCCTTACGTATTCGAAGGTCCTCACCTGACTTCCGGATCCATGATCCCAGGTAACAGAAGTCGTCCACATGCTCAAGCATAACATCCTTTGAGCTTATGCTCATCCGATCAGAGACTTGCTGAGGACTTTCAAAGTTAACTGTCAAAATTTTGGTCTTTCTGGAGTTAATAAAAAGACAAACACTAGAAGCAGCATGTTCCAATAAGCTGAAAAGCCGTTGGGCTCCCTCTAGTGATTCTGAGAGTACTCCTAAGTCATCAGCAAAGTCTAGATCAGTTAGGTACTTGGCAGGATTTCCTCGGCTTCTGGCGCCAGTAGGTGGAGTTATCATCACCCCATCATCATTATGATGATCTAGGGACATGCGTAGAACATAGTCAACAACAATTATGAACAAGAATGGTGCAAGTGTGTCGCCCTGGAGGACGCTCCATAACACTTCAAATGGTTCTGTGTCACCGTCAACAGTAGACACAAATGTTGACGAACCATCGTATACTGATCTGATTGCTGCAATAATTTCATCAGGAATCCCATATAATGAAAGTATGCTGAACATACGTGAGCGAGAGACTGAATCAAAGGCCTTGAAGAAGTCAACAAAGATAACAGCCAGATGCCTGTCTTTCTTTTTTGATAACTCTTCAATTATCCTTCTAAGTGCCAAAATGGGCTCCATGGTACCACGACCTTTACGGAACCCATTCTGATTTCCACGGAGCAGTCTCTCAATGGGATCCCTGATGCGATTTAATAGAATTCTATTGTATAGCTTTGCAGCAATTGAGATCAATGAGATTCCCCGAAAAGAACCATAGAGTGTTAGGTTGCCCTTCTTGGGAACTGGCACCAACTTATTTGTTTTCATTTCTTGTGGGACTCTTGTTGTTCGGTACATGTCTACTATGATGGGATAGATGAGCTTTAAACACTCAGGTATTTTAAAGACCACAGGGGAAACACCACCTACTCCACTGGCACGATTGGTCTTAATGCTCTTTGCAGCAGCCTTCACTTCTGCAAAGGATATATCACCAATGGGAATATCTGGGAGTACAGATTCAGACACTTTTACTTCTATAAATTTATCAGGCAGTACCCTGTCATTATTGAGGAGCTTTTCAAAGTGGGCCTTCCAACCATTGAGGCGATCGGCTGGTGATTCAGCCTTAACCTTGGTGGTTGGCCTCGACCAGCAAGCAAGTTGATCGATCCTGTTGCTCAGCTGTAGTGTGAAGCTGGATCTCACACTTGGCTGTTGCAACAGAGAGGACCAGTCATGCCGCGGCAAGGCAGATTTCGTTGTTATGCTAGCACGCAGACTAAGTCTTACCTTGGCCGCAATAAGGCGGTGATCACTGGAGAAGGGTCGTAGTGTAAATGCATTACAGTCTTGTATAGAGCTCCTGTATTTCCTACGAAACAGGATAATGGTGTATCTGGGACTTGTGACCACTGGGTCCACTATGAGTCCATAGCTTTCCAGTTCGCTTCTTGAACTGGGTTCCAGCCGAAAACAATCCATTTCCAGAGATAAAATCCTGAAGATGGACGGAATTTCGGTTAACACTATTGCTATATACCAATGGCGATGTAGGTGATTGATGCAGACTTGTATTAAAGTCTCCCAGGAATGTTAAGAATGCATGCTGATCCACTCCATCAGTAGCTGCTTGTAGATTCTGGTATAAATTTTCCGCCTCCTCTACACGGGCAACACTAGTTGGAGAGTAGCACACAATCAGAACCACCTTAAGAAACTTCTTAGCCAATCTTCCAGAACATGAGAAGGGGCAACGGATGATGCGGTTAGTGATTTTGTCTATTTTGTCCAATGCTGCATGTGCAGTTGGATTCATCAATAGACCAATTCCACCATTGCCACTATCATCTTCTGAAGCGAGGGCGAGTCGCCAACCGCCCCCATGTCCTTAATCAGAACCTCATCAGTCTGTCCAGTCTGCATTCGGTGCTCTTGAACACCCACTGCACTAAGAGAAAGCTTATATGCCAAGGCAGTCAGCTCACCTTGTCGCATTGGGGACCCGAGCGTTAGGATGTTTACTGAGGCTAGTCTAGTGACTTGCCTCAGATTCACCAATGGCTTTGTTGGTCGGGGTGGAACATGAGAGTAGCCTCCAACTCCAGAATCCTTCTCCCCCTCACAATCTGGCCTCCCTAGTGACCCAGGGTTTGGGCCAGAAAGGTCATCAGGAAAGGGACTCAAAGAATTGTTTGC
Organism: Nemertoderma westbladi; assembly: GCA_032718475.1. NCBI lineage: Eukaryota > Metazoa > Xenacoelomorpha > Nemertodermatida > Nemertodermatidae > Nemertoderma > Nemertoderma westbladi. The sequence goes on from JAUCBJ010004212.1 coordinate 13,125, forward strand.
CGCTCTCTCTCCAGTAGGGGGTGAGACAGGCAGCCGGTCAGGAGATAACTGACGTCTGTGAGGCCGATTGTGTCCAGTCATTCCACTGGCCTCTAGTGGCTGGACCTCCGCATTACTAATGTAATCCATAGTGGGGGTTGGGGGTGCTTTTTTGCCGAGTCAGCTCTCGGGGCAAATACAACACCCTGGTTTGCTATTCCGCAGGGTGGGTGTCGCAGTGGAGTCAGATATGAGGCCCATCACCCATATCTACTCTGGCGCACATGACCCACCATTGGCTGTGCAGCTCATCAAGTGCTCACCAAGGGCGTCCTTATCCCAGAACAAAGGGGGCCCTAGTTACAGGACCAGATTTGCCCTAGTAAGAGGGTGTATGCAGCTACATGTGGCACCTCCTTTATGCTGCATGGAGGTGGCAAGTTCTCTTGATCAATGACCTAGAATACCTGACCTGACCTGATCCTAGAATACCTGACCTGATTCCACTATTGGCATGTCTCCAATGCTAAATTCATTCTCAGCATCATGGTCTTCTCTCGCCTCATCTGTTGAGGATGAGCATGAGGCCCCAGAGATGTCGGAATCACAACTAGAGCTGCTCAGTACGTTTGTGTCAGTGTCTGAATCTGAGCTATCCAGTGTTAAGGTAGACTTCTTTGTTGGACGTTTCTTTGGAACCACTTTTCTAACAGTTTTTAGCCTCGTTGTAGCAGCAGCATCCTCTTTTTCCTTCAGCCGCTTCATGGCCATGTCCGTTGTCAGAACTTCACCTCCTTGCTGGCCCGGAATTAGTTTTCTTTTTGTTGTTGATCTACCTCCCACGTTAGTCTGATGCCCAGTCTGACGGTGGAGTGATGCGCTCAACTACTCGATTTACTTTCACTTTCCATTCCGCTATCGTCCGTAAGGGAAACTTCTCTCACTTCCTTCTCAACAAAGGTTATATCACCATCTTTCTCTAGGCTTAACTCTCTATTACTTGCTTCACTTCTTATCTCAACCAGCTCCTCCACGCTCCTCCCATCCCCGCTATCCCCCACCCTCTCCTCCGCTGCTCTCCTCCCTGCAACCTCCTTGAACTCACCTCCTCCCCCACCTTTACAGTTGCCACCATCAATCTCTCTATATTAACTCTAGTCAGCTCCCCAATGCCATCCGCCTCTTCCATCTGTTTCCCGTGGATCTTCCCAGAGGCTCTACAGCCGCTAGCGATGAGTCTCAGGGTTTCTTTAACCTCAGTGAAGTTGCTCGCTCGGCTTTCAACTTAATAAATTCTTCGCTTTTAAAATTCCTGCTCGCCTCACATGAATCATTCATTTCAATGAATTCTCTTTGTCTCTGCAGTTGCTGTTCGAGTAAAAACTTATTGTGTTTTCTAGATGATTCTTCTGTTAGTTTTACGAAATGATTTTGCAATTTTGCATCGCCTCCTTCTTTGCACAAACCGCTTCACTCACACGATTAGCAGCGGCTTCCTCCATCACCTTTATATCCATGGTAATTCACCCCGAATCGATTGTTGACTTCGAAATAAACTGTTCTAACTCCGATTTCTTAGGCATTAGTAATATTAATGACTGCTAATATTAATGACTTTACTGGCCTCACATCCTAGCGATTGTGTAGAACATTGACTTACCGGTGAATGTATAGAAGGGTGCGATGGAAGTATTCGCCTGGAACGTATCCTCTCAGGTGTGTCTGAGGATTCTGCTGTAAATATTGGACTAGCTGGATTACTTCCGCTTCTTTCCAATAAACGTTCATTAATTATCGGAAATGATAATAATGAGAACGAATTGAGGCCGCACAAAAACTCTCGTTCGCCCAAGGGATCGTAAATCAACTTACCTTTCCGAGTGTCTCGCAGCTTATCAGCAACGGAACTCATTTTTCTAGTTTTAAATTTCATTGTCTTTAATCAAATAAAATTTATATTAAAGGAGTAAAAAGTGCACAGCACAATAAAAACTGACAGTTATTATAGGGTTACGATTCAAAATACACACTTAAATTAAATGTTACAGTACCAACCACAACCCATAAAAATGGCATAAGCGCCATAAACAGTTGTTAAATATTACATATTTGAAAGTTGTGTAACCATTTGTAGTGAAGCAATAGTGCAATTTAACTAGTAGAAATAGGGTGTCTTATAAAAATAATAATCCATGACAATATTCCAGTAGGGCTATTCAAAATCACATCCTAGCGATTGTGCAGCGGGACATGTGCGGCTGTGCAGCTTGCACCTTCCGCCTTTCTGGCTTCCGCGGCTGCCTGCTCTGGACTCTCCTACTCCCTTTTTGAGTCTCCGGTGGACGCCCCCTCCCCATCCCACAACCGTGCCCTCGCTGCGTGGTCAACGACTCTCGATCCTGTCGTGACCCCCGTCCCCCCGCCTCTAGCGCCACCATCCTTTACGCCACTGCCACCGCCACCACACGCGACGCCACCGCCACCATCCGCGACACCACTGCCTCCACCACCCACGACGCCACAACCCACGACGCCACCGGCACCAGCCCTGACACCACCGCCTCCACCCACGACGACGCCACCACCCACTGGGCCACCGCTACCACCCGTGTCATCACCGCCTCCACCCACGACGCTACCACCCACGACGCCACCGCCACCGTCCGCAACACCAACCACCCCCGCTGCTTTTCCGTCCGCGGCCACCAAGCAGTGGGCCTACCTGGCCCCTGTCCACGAGGCCACGCTAACAGCCCTGTGGGAGTCCCTCCCACCATCCGGGGTGGCGAGGTTGAACTCCCTGGACCACCCCGCCGCAGGCTGCTGGCTTGACGCCATTCCCGTCAGCTCTCTGGGACTGAAGCTGACGCACTCGCAGTTCCGGATCTCGGTCGGCACTCGCCTTGGGAGTAGGCTAACCTCACAGCTGTGCCCGGTGTGGCAAGGATGTTTTGTCGGATGGCCTTCATGGGCTATCCTGCTCTAGGAGCCTCGGCAGACTTCCGCGCCACTCAATGGTTAATGACATTGTTCGCCGGACGCTCATCAGCTGTGGCGACCCCGCTACGCTCGAGCCTCTAGGCTTGTGTAGAGGGGATGGGAAGCGAGTAGATGGGGTCACCCTGGTCCCGTGGAGCCGCGGACGGTTCCTCACGTGGGACGCGACGGTGGCGGACCCTCTGGCACCCAGCCACCTCGCCCAGACTCTATCCACGGGAGGCCGTACTGCGGAGGAAGCGGAATCTCTAAAGATCCGCAAGTATCAGGAACTCATGGACCGGGGCTACCTCTTCCACCCGGTAGCCTACGAGACCTTGGGCCGCCCCGGCCCTGAAACATCCGAGTTCCTGAAGGAGATCGGGGCCAGACTCCACTCTGTCACCCGCAGGAGCCCCGATCTCACCGCTTCCTCCTGCAGAGGCTGGCCATCGCCATCCTAGTCGGCAACGCGGCCTCCATCATAGGGACTGTGGACCCCTCACTCAGCAATAACGAGGGACTCTACGAGATGGTTCACGGTCCCTAACCCTAACCCTAACCCCCCCCCCCCCCCCCCCCCCCCCCCCCGATACTCATTGTGCTTTTTGTACTTGGTAGTTTAGTGTAGTTATTTAGTTATTTTATACCTATTTGCATTAGAAATAATAATATTAGTAAGTTTAGCTATAAATTAGGCCTAAGTTAGTTACTGGAGTTGGTATTGAGAAAGATTAATAATAAATTTCCGATGAAGGGTTTTCGAGGATTCAAAATTAAATTGAAATAAAATTAGAATCAATTAAAATATCGTAAAATCCTGTCATGTTTTCCAGAGAAACTGATACCAACAAGGTCATAAGTCGTTCTGATAAATTCAATATTTAAGATATCCTCTATGAGTGGTGTCCCCATTTCCAGCCGAGACATGAGAGATTTAAAATGATAACTAAAGTTCAATAAAGAGTTAGTTGTGGGTAACATGGTACCGCAGACCCGGAGTGTACTACCAATGCCACTATACTTTACACCATTGTCATTTAAACACAAAGCTACTCTCAAGGCCGATTGAAGTCTTGTGTTAGGACAGTTCTTTATTCTAAAGAGTAATCCCACAGAGGCCCGAACGGATTCCAGTGACAATGGTCGCACCCCCATAAGGTCATAGATTGCGGAGTTACTAACATAGCTGCCGACATGCAATAAGTTTCTGAGGACACGCCGATGCAAGGCATCAATGGACTCCCGTTCAGAACTAGAAATCGAGCCCATTACAAGGCGGGTAAAGAAGAGTAGCCGAGGCTCAGCCACAGACCTCCACAGTGTAGCTATGGTATCTATGCTACACCACCTTGTTGTCCAACCCTTCCTATAAAATAAACTTGAGAGGAGTAACAGTTCTTGACGAATATCGCAAACAATATCACTTTACTGTGCCAACGATTTTTATCCCAAGAAAGGTCATGTGTCGACCCCGCATAATATTGCAGCCGTTGATTCTTATGCTGCTGTGAATGTCAACACCCATCGGTTTGCCTGTAGGCTCCCGAACGATCCAACAGGTTTTGGAATCTTCAATGCCCAAAGAAATATTATTTGCACCCACATTAATCCGATCTGTAATAATTTGTAGATCTTTCTCTGAGGAACACATCACGAGGTAATCATCTGCATAATTAATTACACCAAGCCACAGGCCCGCAATGATACAAGCTAATCCCAGTTCTTCCAAATCAGTCATTATTTCCATTGTATAGATATTGAAAAATAAAGGAGATAGAACTGATCCTTGTTTCACACCATTATGGACACGAAAATCAGTAACATCAACACTCGGTCCAAATTTACAATAGAAAATAGTCTGACTGTAGTAGCTTATCTATACCTATAAAAATCAAATTCTCTCTCTCTCTCTGTGTGTTCGAACTCCTCCAAAACCGGCAGAAGGATTGCGCTGGAACTTGGCATGTGTGTATAACATTATCCAGCGGTCGTTATAGGCCACTTTTCGATAAAAACTATCAGATAAATTCAACCTAGCCTATTCAAAGCAGACTGGACAGACTGATGAGGTTCTGATTAAGGACATGGGGGGCGGTTGGCGACTCGCCCTTGCGTCAGCAGATGATAGTAGCAATGGTGGTATTGGTTTATTGATGAATCCAACTGCACATGCAGCATTGGACAAAATATACCAAATCTCTAACCGCATCATCCGTTGCCACTTCTCATGTTCTGGAAGACTGGCTAAGAAGTTTCCTAAGGTGGTTCTGATTGTGTGCTACTCTCCAACTAGTGTTGCACCTGTAGAGGAGGTGGAAAATTTCTACCACAATCTACAAGCAGCTTCTGATGGAGTGGATCAGCATGCATTCTTAACATTCCTGGGAGACTTTAATGCAAGTCTGCATCAATCACCTACATCGCCCTGGGTCTA